>JACXGM010007441.1:0-30653 GCA_016801145.1 Umbra pygmaea
AAACCCAGGATCCTGAGCTTGGAAATGAGCTTAGCAGGAACAATAGTGTTGAATGCTGAGCTGTAGTCCACAAACAGCATCCTCACGTATGTGTTCCCTTTTTCCAAATGTGAGAGGGCGGTGTGTGCCGTCAGTGCGATTGCATCGTCAGTAGATCTGTTGGGGCGGTATGCAAATTGTAGGGGGTCCAAGGTGTCCGTAAGGGCGGCGCAGATATGAGTTTTGTGCTACTGGGCGGTAGTCATTTAGGCAGGTGTACGTTTTTTTTGGAACCGGGATAATGGTGGCCTGCTTGAAGCAGGAGGGAACAGGTAGACGGCGGGATATTCCAGTTGCAGCAATTGCTCCGGTAAGTGGAAAAAAAGTCTGTATCCAGTGAATTACGTATATCCAAAAGTGCTAGTCGATCATACTGTATGAGCGACAGTGCAGAACGTGCAGAAATAAAAACTAAAAACACAGTAATAAGCCAAAACCTGCATAGAGTGAGCTGAGCCATTGTCCATGCGACCATCCTCTACGGCGCACTCTAAGGCAGCCAGTTACAAGCTGCAGGTGGCACAATTTATGACCAATCTAATGTGATTTGTTTGAACAGGATAGAGCTCTATAATTCTAAAAATATATTCGATTTATTAACTCAGCTATAAAATACAGTATCCAAATAAAATACCAACTCTATTTAACTTAGCGACGGTCTAAATCAGTGGTTCTCAAACCTCTCCTGGGGGACCGCCAGACGTCTCACATTTTTGTTGTAGCCTTGAACTAGCTCATGTGATGCAATCAGGTATGTCATTGATGATTACATGACAAGTTGATTCAAGTGTGCTAGCTCTGGGGTACATCTAATATATGGCATGGCTGGGGTCCCCCAGGAGAGGTTTGAGAACCACTGGTCTAAATGACAGAAAAGACATGTACTTACCCAGGGAAATGTATGTCTCCCACATATTAAACACTATTATTTTTAGAGGTTCAGTAAAGGAAAGAACACCATTTGCGTTGGTCTAAAGCCCAAAGTTAATCTGATCATATGGACTATGGTAATACAGGATTCACAGAGGTTTGATTTAAACATTCCCATGAACAATAACTCATTCTACTTTTTGATGAAAGATGAATTACAGCCATTAGTTTATAGCATATCCTAGTCTCTGCTTTTTCCTTTAAATAAACACACCTATTTCCATACCAAGGCACTAAGACATTCTGGGAGTTGTACCAGAACAATGAGACTGGGGAAGCACATGGCCTGTTGCAGCATGACACGTCTTCTGATGGATCTCCGCTAAGCTGAATCGTGTTGTAATGTTTACATAGACCTAATTTTCCTCAGTATCCCTAATGGAAATGGAGCTGGCTAAAAAAAGATGAATGTTTATACAGTAGTTTAGAGAGGTTAAGTTAATCAGGTCATTCCTGCTTCACAAACCCTTTGACCTCCGTGGAAACATTTACCATATCAAATCAAACTTTATTTATACAGTACATTTTTAACACTAAAATGCATTCCAAGTTGCATTAATAGTGAAAAAAGACTGAATGCTGAATTTTCCTAGACAAACCATGAAGTATTTAAGAATACTAAAACCATTACAAAATATAGTTGAAAAAAATTAAATGGAGAAGTATGCGAAGAAAACAAATCGTGAAAATGTCAAATGTTATGACAAGTGAGACATGTTTAGGTTCTCAAGTTGCAGTAGAGAGTTGTATGGAGAGATGGAAGGAGCTAGCCTGATGTTATCTGATTCATCTAACAGAAAGTATCTCTCCTGTGTGCTTCTGTTGGGAGTATATGCCATGACAGACCATGCCCAAATAAAAGATTACCATCTCTATGGCATCTGTCTCTTTCATCTGTAGGTAAGAAGAAAGACCTGGAAAGGCTAAAGCTGGTATGGAACATGACAGCTTGTCATGTCCTTTGCTCCAATCAGAGAGGTTATGTCATCAAAACGAAAACAAAACTCACATAACGGAAGATATTGAAGGGATGAAAATAATCACTCTTTGTATTTATACGTAAATCCAGATATTTGTTCAGATAACATACAGCTCTAACAGACATGCACTACAAAGACATGCTGTCAGGGCTCTTCCGAATTAACTCAAAATGAATTAAAAACAACACATTTTTCAAGGTCATGATGTCTTGGAAAGATCTGCCATCTCCAATAAAAAAAACGGCTAAGTGAGCATCAAATAGCACATAACCAGTATCACAAAACAGCTACTTGAACTGTGGTTCTGTGTATGAACATTATTAAATAGGTCATACATTTGATAGCATATTAAAGGTGGTGAAAGTAACAAATCTAAAATTATATTGCAGGAGGTGATATTAACACATATAGGGGACTATAAACCTATTACAGGGGAATGTGGTGATTGAAACATACACTACCATATTTTGCCAAATGTATGTGGACACCTGAACATCACACACCTATATGAGCTTGTTGGACATTCCATTGCAAATCCATAGGCAATAATAGGGAGATTTCCCACCTTTGTGGCTATAACAGCCACCCCTTTTCTGGGAAATAATTTTTATTTGAATCCTTTACAATAGATTTGAGTGTGTCTTTGGGTATTTGTGCCCATTCAGCCAAAATACCATTTTTGAGGTCAGGCACTGACATTGGATGAGAAATCCTGGATCGCAATCCCTTTCCAATTCATCCCAAATGTGTTCAATGGGGTTGAGGTCAGGGCTCTTGTAGGTTCCTCCACACACATCTCGACAAACCACGTCTTTACAGATCCTGCTTTGTGCACAGGGGCACAGTCATGCTGGAAAAAGGAAAGGGCGTTTCCCAAGGTGTTTTCCACAAACTTGGAATCATCTAAAATGTCTTTGTATCCTGTAGCATTAGATGACCCTTCACTGGAACACAAGAGGCCTAGCCCAAACCCTAAAAACAGTCCCAGACCATTATCCCTCCTCAACCATTAGTAAGGGTGTCCATATACTTTTGGCTACATAGTGTATCTAAGATATATTTATCTGATTACAGGTGGTGATAGTAAGAAATCTAAGAGACTAATCCCTATTTTCTAGTGACCACATCAAAGCGCACCACACTTCTCCGCATCGACACAAACTGGTCAAGTACAGTGCAGGTTGTGTTTCCACTACCGATCAGAGAATGGTTTGCGTGTTGTAAGCTTTTGTGATTGACAGCGGGAGAAAGAGAAAATTCACAGAAATATACAATGTGTAAAGAGAAGGGAAAACAAGTGTACAATTTACAGAAAATATAAATAAAACGATTGGTAGAGCAACAATACCAACCACTGTTTGCATAAAGACGTATTTCAGTTTAATAGAGGGTGTAGAATTTCGCTGGTGAGAAGGCTACCGTAATTCCTCAAATAAAAACCGGTATTCAATTAAAAGCCGGGCCTCTGATAGTGGCTGGGGGCATAGTCAACACGGACAAATAAAGGTCGGTCTAACATAAAGGCCGGGGGAATATTACGTGTGGATAATCTCCTATAGGTGCCTTTCATATAATGTGCATTCCAGTTAAGCGTAATGTACATTTCTATCACTTTAATAGATTCAACAATATATTCATGCTATTTTTGGATTATGGTACTTATCTAAAGCAGCGATATTCACTGCTCCTGCGAGCTGCCATTCCATAGGTTTTTGTTCCAAACCTAATTTAGCACAAGTGACGCTACTCACGGTAGTCGAAACTTGGGTTGGACGGAACATTTACGGAATGGCAGCTCGCGGGAGCAGGAAATAGAATCGCTAAGTATAATTGTCCTACCGGTATTACAGTCAATGTGGCTGTATGTTTTACTCAGCTTGGTGTTGTTTGTATTAACGTACAGGTAGATGGCAGTAACTACATTGGAAATAACATGGCTCCCATTCAGTGCAAGCGATTGAATATTCAACAACTTCTTTCAACTACGTATTGGATTTGGAACGGTTACAAGAAGTGTTGAGATTGCGATAACAACGTAATGCAGCAATAAAAGGCAAACTGGAAGGACTGACATTAAAATATAGCCAATTATACTTATCAAACAGAGGGAATCAGAAATAAAGGCCTGCCTCTAACAAAAGCCTGCTTCAAATAAAAGCTGGTTGCCTCAGTAGAGGTAAATAAAGACCCCAGTCTTTATTTGAGGAAATACGGTACTTCCTTTTTCAGAAACGTAAATATAAAGCTGTAAAACCTATTTTTTTTATATTTAGAACATAGCGATTCATAAGATCTTTCACTACACTATGTAGTGTTTTGTTACACACAAAAGCAACAGCAAAAAATTATGACAGCTATCAAAGATGGACCTGTGATTGTTGCAATTTCTGATGAAATGGGTAAGAGTAATAAATAAAATTATTTGTGCCCATTATTATTCTTATGTAATGATGGTATGTAATGAAGTGCATAAAAGGGAATTTTTATTTAGAACCCTCAAGGAAATGTGTCAATTCAAGTAAAGAACCCAACAAACATTGGCTGATGAATTTCTCTGTTTCTAAGCCCACCCACTAGTCCGTTTTGTCGCGGATGAGTACTATGTATTTTTTTCCTCTGATATAGACTAGTACGGTACGCTACCCAGCGGGATGGTTATAGATGTTTAAAAAACGGGTTTGGAGATTTCTGCAATTTGATTGGCTAAAATTGCATTCCAACTCTATGACAGTTCCCTGATATCCACACATAGAATATTGCCTAATCATTCAAGTGCAGTCGTGTGTAATGAAAAAGTATCACTACACCAACCTGAGGAGCTGACCAAAATGAAATACATGGCGGACAATTCCTCTCGCTTGAACTGTCAAAATGAACTTCCAAATAAGACCATCTACAAAAAAAATGATTTTAACAATAACCACAAAAATAATGTTGCTGATGTAGATATGCTATATAAATAATGTGTTTTTTGTGACTAATATAACTATTATAGATAGCGATTAACTAGTGGCTGTAATACTGTATGTCAACATCCTGGTAGCTGGTTCGTCCAGAGACATTTAGAGTTGCTTGTTACACCGATTTTTTCCTTCCTCCTGCAAAGTTGTTTTGTAGTACTCATGCATCCCATATTTGTTTAATGTGGTCAACAACTAAACAGGCATCTTGCGTGGTAATAAATAATGCACTAGTAGAAATTACAAGCAAGATGAATTACGGGACGGTTTGATTTCTTCAGCATATATAGTCCAGGTAAATTATCATTAGCACTGTCTGAATCTGTATGAGGACCTACAGTACCATATTCATAGCCTTTCATTTCCAGGAAGACTGTGCATCCTGGCTTTTAATGGATGTGTTAAATGTCTTTAGAAAAAAAAGCAATGCGAGTTAAGCTACTTAGCTGTTTCTCAAGCAACTGCAAAGATGTTGGCTTTTACGGACTGCGTTTAAACCAAACAGTACAGTACAGTAGGTGCTGATGATAACAGGGTCAAGTATCAACCAAACATATTTGTATTTGTAAACCAAAGCATTTAAAGCAGACTTGTAAATGTGTGCCATTCTATTAAAATGAAAAGGAAATGTATATAATTGTTCAGACCTTGCTATAAACAATGATAATGATTAGCTTAATAGGAATTACTTGTTTAATGTGGCGTACTACTGTAACATGGGAACCGTGGGAGGAGTGTTGGGGGGTACGTTATTGTTAGACGATAACCGCACACATCGCGTCCATTTTCTTGAGCTAGAAATACTTTAACTAAAATTTAATTTTCACAAAATGTTGGCAACTGTTCTATAAGCACATTAACACACTCCAGCCTGTGCGTTACTAGGGAATAACTGCAGACCTTCAACCTTGTGGTTTCTCACGCCGCTGAGGTGTGCGGTTATTCCCTGGTAACACACAGTCTGTCATGTGTTCTTGCTTACTTAAATGTCCTTAATGTAGTTCTGTCTGTGTGCTGTACATGCCAGTTCATGAGACACCAGGGACAGTTTTATGTCATGGTTAATGTTTGCTGATCCAAACATAATCAGTCTCTTTCTCTCAGTCCAAGTTGTTTAACTTCTCCATGTGCTAGATGCTCCGCTATTGACCCAAGATTTAACTGGACCATATCAATTGAGAGGCGACCTGTATTTCGTTCTCTTGTTGAGGCTCAACCTGAGCTCTACTAAACCTTAGTAGCTTAGTACAAAGCATGCTGACATGTAATGTAATCCTGCATTTTCAATCAGTTTATATTGGGTTTAATAAGAACCTTAAAACAGCCCGATGTTAACTGATCATGCTGAGCATCTCCAGGGACAGAGGTACAGTCATCCATGGAGCAGACCTTTGGTGGTAGGAACAGCCTTCAGTTCTGGTAGGCTTTATCTGCTGTCATGGAAACTGCAGCCATGCCATGGGGTGGGGGGTGCGACGGGGGCCCTGTAACCAGGGCTTCTGATAAAAGGAGCCAATACAAACTACTCTGTGAGAGGAGCAAACAGAAGCACACATGGAATGTTGTCTGTGGTTTCACTGGAGCCTCTCTGAGGGCATGTCGGCACTCAGGACTTTTTGTCAGAACAGAAATTCTCATGTTCATTTCTGTACTTCCAGGCTTCCATGCATAAATGCCCTTGAGAATAAATTCATGTAATATACAACCATACCTGTAACCACATGAGAGTAAATCCCTAGTTATCACGTAAACCTTAAATTGTGGAATGCATAACGTGACTCACTTGGTATGAAGAATAAAATTACTTTTTTTAAGCTAGATTCTTTGCTTCGGGCTACTTGCGGTTCTTGTGAAGTCAACAATAGTTTCCTGTTTTCATACGAAGTGATATAATTGTGATACATTGAGTCTCTCCATTCAATCTTGTCTTTACTACTAACTGATGTCAGAAATGAGTGTTAATTTGGAAAGGACATTATCAGCCAGCTGTGCAGGAACAGGGGAAATGTCATCTTTATGCGTTTGAATAGTGAATTGAGGAAGTGCTTTCCCATGGGTCTTAATCCAATCACACTAGGTAGGCTACTCCGGTTGCGCAGAGGAACAATTTTGCTCAATATTATCACTAGAGAAATAAGGCAGGACCAATCAAAGCTCTGACTGTCAGACAAGATTATATAGAAATATCATGGCTGGTAAAAACACATTTAACCCAGAGTATAATTAAAATGCTGAATCGATGTGTAAAAGGTGATATTTCATTTAAACCGTATGCCCTCTGCTCTTTCATGTCACCCTTTACTTCATTTGGACAGGAGCCAAAACATAGAAAACCAAGTGAACTTCCGGAACATCATTCACCATATTTCACAGAGCCCTTAATAAAATTTAGATTTACTTTGCAGTAAATTATATAACAAATAAACAATTACTAGCCACATCATTAGGTACACGTTGCCAGTACCAGGTTGGACTCACTTTTGGCTTCAGAACTGCCTGAATTCTTCATGGCATTAGATGGCATAGATTCAACAAGTTGCTGGAAACACTCCTCAGATATATTGGTCCATATTGATATTATTGCATCATGCAGTTGCTGCAGATTTGTTGGCTGCACATCCATGATGCAAGTCTCTCATTCCACCACATCCCAAAGACGCTCTATAGGATTGAGATCTGGTGACTGTAGAGTCTATTTGAGTACAGTGAACTCATTGTCATGTTCAAGAAGAAGAAACTAGTTTGAGATGATGTGAGCTTTGTGACATGACACAATATTCTGCTGGATTTAGCCATTAGAATATGGGTACAATGTGGTCATAAAGGGATGGACATGGTCAGCAACAATACTCAGGTAGGCTGTAGTATTTAGATTATGCTCCATTGGTAGTAAGGGGCCTAAGATTTGCCAAGAAAATATCCCCCACACCATTACACCACCACCACCAGACTGAACTGTTGATACAAGGCAGGATGGATCCATGTTTTCATGATGTTTACGCCAACTTCTGACCCTACCATCTGAATGTAACTCTAGAAGTTGAGATTCATCAGGCCAGGCAACGTTTTTCCAATCTTTTATTGTACGACTGCGTTGGACCCGTGCAAATTGTAGCCTCAGTTTCCTGTTCATAGCTGACAGAAGTGGTACCTGGTGTGGTCTTCTGCTGCTGTAGCCCATCTGCTTCAAGGTTTGACGTGTTGTGCATTCACACATTCTCTTCTGCATACCTTCGTTGTGAGAAAAATCACAGTATATAAGCACTTTCTAAAATACTCAAACCAGTTTGTCTGGCATGAACAAAAATGCCATGTTCAAAGTCACTAAATCCCCTTTCTTCCATTCTTAGTTTAAACTTCAGAAGATTGTCTTGACCATGTCTACATGCATTGACTTGCTGCCATGTGATTGGCTGATTAGATATTTGCGTTTAATGAGCAGTTAAACAGGTGTACCTAATGACGTAGCTGGTGAATGTATCTTAATTTCAATATTCTTCGGGCATGCATACAGAATTATGTGGAATAGGATATTGTACAATGGCACAATTATTATTTTATTTCTGATTTATTTTCTAAGGTTTGGGTTTATAGGCAATAAGTAGCAATATGCATAAGGTGTGTGTACAGTATCGGTGTAATGCTTGCAACATTTAAATGTTCTGATTCAGCACGGTAGAAATTACTGTCATTTTAGTTATTTTTGGATGTTGTTGAATTCTCAATTGCCATACAGCCATGATGCTGTCACGAAGATGTGGCCTTCTCATTACCTCTAGTAGGCCTAATCCTTACATTCAGATCTACCAATTAAAGTACAAAGTGTTTAAGGTCAATTTATGGCATTTACATAGATTTCTGAGTGATGAGAAGGAAATGGAGCCTTGAGTACCAGGCCATTAGTAACCTGTTAGTGTGTTGTGAACTACCAACACACTAGTGCCATTCAAGTACAGAGTGCAAAATAGGAGGAGAAACTGTCATTCAATAGTCATGTGTTTTGATTACGGTAATGACTCATGCCTGTCAGTTTGTGGTAATGTGGTCATGGTGACAGCCCTAGCGTCTGTGCTTTCTATAGCTTTGCTTCATTATTTTGTTGCTGCCTTTATGTAAGTCCCATTTTAAAGGCTTGACATTGTCAGACTTCTATGATATATTCACAAAAAAAGGCAACAAAGGCTGCCCCGATCTGATACTCTCCAATATATTGTCCAAGATATTGTCCCAGTGTGTGAAAACCAAAGATAGTTACAACTGTCTCACATGCTGATTATTAAATGGCTGCATCCACAACATCTTGAAGTGAGGAAAAATAAGGAAACACACCCAAGTGGAAGAAATATACATTCTCTAATTCTCCATCAATACCAAATAAATAAAAACATACCGTATATCAACATAATGAACACTACAATCACATACACTATAAAAAAAGTACTGAAAAGATAGCAGGTAAGCTATTTAAAATGGGGTGGAGTAAACTGGCTCAGCACATCCATGGATAGTGAGGGTACTGTTGGACAAGTCGTTTCTTGTGTGTGGTCCCATCGTAAAAATGGAATGGATGGGTCCCATTGTTCTCTATCAAACCCCTGTGGTAGTTCGAGTGTCTGCATGTTGTCATTGTAACCTTTTCGATTGAAGGGTACTCTTATGAACATGTCGATATTCACTGCAGTATGAAAAGCAACAGCTGATAGAGAAACTGACTTTAAATTGGACCAGCCTCACCAAACAGATATGATCAAAGAGGAGGAAATTTACCAAATGCCATTGCAGTCAATTTATCAGTATAACCCTCTGTTCGTTGTCCATAGACTATCTGATCTCCCCTTCAACGTAGCCTAATTAAAAAGAATGCAGTCTTCAGATCCTTTACTCTCTGGCCTTTAAAGAATAACTAACTTCCATTAAAGATCCAGTTTTGGCAAGTATTTATTCTCTATAAATGTTGCTTCTTCCCCCCCTTCTCCACAATTTTTTTCGGAATATTTTTCATTAAGAAAATTAAGCAAACAGGTCTGAAAACAAATGCACATTATATCTATACCCCCATAACCCACCCAAACCGATCATCCCTCCCACCAAACACCCCCCGGTCCCCCCACCGAAACCCAACCTGCGCCCCCCTCCCCGACATATCATCCCCCCCGGCCATACACACTTGACTTCTCTAATGTAGTCAGCTGCTGCATGTTCAACTGATGAATCTACTACCTAATTCACATTTTTGCATGTAGCCTACGTAGTAGTTCTAAAAATCTGAAAATTACAATAATGTGCCTATTTGGAGGCTACAACATTCTGCTTGTTGTGCTGTCATGTGTTGGCTTGACATTGCTTCCTCCAGCTGGTTTAGCATAGAACGTAAGGATTGACACCGCTTTTTTAATGGTGCTTTGTTTGTTTATGTCAGTCTGCAGAAATCACTTTAAAAATGTAATGCAATTAAGTGGAGAACACTACATATCTGAAAGCATATTAAAGTAAATTTGACCTTAAAGCAATGTCATCCCTACTCTCGTTAGAGAAAACCCCTCCTTCCACCATTCTAACTGTGATAATAGCTTTGTGCAATGGAGAGACTGAGGATCAATAATATAGAGGATCTATAAATAGAAGCATCTGGTGCCTTCTCATAATTGCGGAGGGAATCTTATAACTTACTCAGAAATAACTTTTTAAAAACTTAAATATGATGTACTATTCTAGAAACCTTTTTCTCTTTATTACTAAATAGAAAGTGCTAGATTTTTGCTATTTCAGTTCCATCAAAAGCCCCACATTATGTATACTACCGGTACGTCTCATGAAGCGTTTCAAATTGTCAAATAACACTCAGCAGGGTTCAAGAAAGAGAGAGGAAAGAGTGAAGTGCCATAACTGTTTAGCAGGAGGGGATAATCTGTTCACGTATACACGATAGTTGAAAGAAAATGTCTTATATTGTAGCATAGGGTAAAAACTATTGGTAGAAATGTTCTGTTTTTTATCCACAGTAGTTAATGGCTTTGTAGTGAAGATGTACTATTCTTCCAGGGTAGCGGTCCAACCACAAAATAAAGACTCTGACTGGTGATTAGACAAAAACTGAAGTGACAAGCTAGTCACAGAGCCCACAGCTGCTACTGGTGACGTGGGAACTGGGAGGTGTTTTGGCAGCAAGCAGTCTATACGCTGAGGAGGAAGAACAGCTCATTTTATCATATAGACCGACCCACCCAATGACATCCGAGTCAGACAGGCACACAACAAAGAAATTACTGGGATGACTTGCCACATGGGGGGAGACAGCTCCAAGGTTACACATTTAGTGCCACTGAATCACCAAACGGACAGTATGAATGGGCAAGCCAGCACATGGGCTTCTTATGAAGTGTCACTTGCAAGACCATCAATAACTGTGGTCAATATCCATGGATACATTCATTTTTACTGAAACTAATACAGACTGTGTGTAGCCTCTGTTTGGCCATGTGGAAACAGACACTATAAAGAAATCAGATCAAAGAGGAATAGTGACTGTCTTAATCAGTTAATGGCACCAGCAAAGAACAGCACAGATGCAGTAGCCCCAGGCAGCTCGTGGCTCCTTTTCAATCAAAAGTGTCTGATTTAAGATCTGTAAAGCATTGGTTCAAGCGTAGGAATTATGAGTATTATAATTATAAATATACATCATATATATTCTTTATAATGTACATCTTCTGTGTGTATTTTGGTTTTAAGTTTGTAGTTATAATCTCTTAAATTATTTATAAACTAGCTGCCATTGCACCAGGGCACTTTACTCTAGAATACCTACAGTACAACCACTGAATTGTTCTCCCTTACTTAAAGGCACCAGACATCCTATCCCTCCAAATTAGAAACGTTTGTAAAAGAAGGAAAAGCTATAACATGATATACCTGGAATAACTTTACAGGCGGGTCTTTATTTGAAAAGTGAAATAAAGCCAAAGTAAACAACATATAATCCGAGGCTCAATCCATTGAATTTAGCTACAAGACTTTGTAGTAGTAGTTGCAACGCGAGATTATAGCGTACTGTAGAAGACAACACAGGTTCGTGCATTCGGGCAAACTATGGAAAAGTTATATACTGTACACCTTTCTTTTCACATATTTAACCTGAAACGACTCAAGCCATTCACGGAATTGCATTCGCCCACGGTAATTTTCGAAAATATAACAAAAGCATACAGGTAATTTTTTTTGGGGTGGGGGGATAAGGGGTTCTGGCTGTAGCGAGGAGACTTGCAACGCCTATTCTCCCGTAGCAAAAAGGATAAAAAGGGTTCACTAAAATTGACAATGCCAAAGGCAAGGACAGCTCCACAGCCAGGTCTGGAATGTAACATGCTGTCCAAAAACTTCCGACAATATGAACTTCACCAAAATAACAGGATATTTGGACAATTTAGTCCCAATAAAGCCCGTCTTTTATTTTACACCTAATTCGTAAACGCGCCGACACACATGCTTAATTAACGTTAGTTATTCCTATATTGATCCAAAAAACTAATGGTATAGAACTGCAAAAATAATAAAAAATGAGGATGAAAGTCAAACTAATTTGAATTTATACCTGCAGATTTACAGAGAACAATGGTACGTGCCGACTTTTCGACAAACACAGATTGTGATTAAAAGTTACAAAAAATGATTATAAACTTACCTAACCCAGGTACAAACGTGTTGAGGAAGAGGCATATTACTGCTACTGGGAAGGGCATGTAAGGAATAGCAGCCCGCAAAGGACCTTTCTTCTCTCGTACTTGGACCACAACTCCACTGGTCGAAGAAGTAACCCCTTTTTCATTCATCTCGGTGTCTTTTTGGTCCATCTTGAGCTCTGAACAGGTAAAGTGCAATATATAGGAAGGACACCGTCGATTGTCGTTTTGTCAAAGATTCCCCTGCGCCACCAGGATGACCAACCAACTGCACGAAATGGACAGTGTATTAGTGATGGGTCGTTCAGGAATGAACGGCTCTTTTCAGTGAACGATGGGAACCGAATCGCTTGGTAAACAGAGCCGTTCATTTGGCTCCATGTGTTCCTTTATATTTCTTAAGTAAAACAAAGACTATTTGCAGATAGCCTACAAACGTATTCACGAAAGACTGTAGCGCACTGCAGAAACACCACATGGAGGTGTTTTCCACGGGCATTTTACAAGTGAAACGTCAGGTTAAAAAGAACTGTCAGTCTGTTCATTATGACAGGAAATATGTCAACTTTGAAGGTGTATTTCTAGCTGTCATAGTTCTAGTCTGCTTTCCATATTTACATGAGAGTTGCGATTTTTTTGCAGTTGTGGGGTTATTTTAAAAAAGAGCCGTTCGGGAGCCAAGCGAACCGTCGCTTTTCAGGTGAAGCCACAAAATTCGGCTCACTGAAAAGACTCGGAATGGTCATCACTACAGTGTATAGAGTACGTACAAGGCGCGCAAGTATATTGTAGGAACTCAGCCAAAATAACGTTAAACCATAACAGTGGATTCTCATTGCCTTCAGTATAAAAGCGCGACATTTAAAAGAATTGAAATCGAAAAAAACATAAGAAACCTTGCATATTTCAAAGATATAACACTAGTAGTTGTTAGAATTTTGTTAAAAAATTACTAATATAATTTTAAGAATAAAACATATTTTCACTCTAACTAGATTATACATAGGTACAATGTTTACAATGCTGTCCATAACTGCACCCCAAACACTAGGAATGTCCTTAACCAGGGACTCTCAAAGATTACAACTCTGAAGAGATATTTCAATATCTGGCCATGGTGCACACCTCTCTTTTGAGCTATTTAACTGCTCGACACAATAAGGATTCATTGTATTGGTTAGTATGCATATGGAATGGATATTGGTCTTTAAAACATAAATTAAAGAACCTGCACCCAAGAAAGGGGGTATCTCCTTACTTGGTGACACTCAACAAATACAACCGGAGAGTTTATTTTAATATAACATCAGCAAACTATGAAAGAATGTCTATTGTTTATGTGGTCTACTGGTAACATTTCACTTTTGCCAAGGTATGGAATTTATTTGCACCTAAAACCCCAGTTCGATTCTACCCTCCAATGTTTTTGTTTGTCTCCCTCAGCAATAATTGTCCACTCTGCTGTTATTAGCTTTCACCCAACAACTACCTGCAGATCTCTGTTTTGATGAGGAGGTTCCTCCCGAGCAGCAGCACTGTGAGTAGGAGTGGTGCCCCAGTCTGGAGCAGGAGGACCCAGAGCCCACACAGATTAAAGAGGAACAGGAGGAACTCAGGACCAGTCAAGAGGAAGAGCAGCTTCAAGGGCTCTAGATAGCAAAGACTCCATATTGACTCCCTGTGTGAACGCTGGATGTTATCAGGAGAACCCACTTTGGACTGAAGCCTAAACCCAGATGGAGGAGAGCGGAGGGAGTTACTTTAAACCAGTGGATCTCAAACCTATTGGCACTGTGACCCACATAAAGGCTCTTGATATTCCCTGTGTCCCTTCAGATAATCAAAACAAATCAACCGGTCACATCAATGTCAAGCAGCTCCCAACCACCTGTAATCAGATGTACACTGGAGAAAATACATTCAGATGTGGTGACTGTAGAAAAACGTTCAGTCACAAGAACTACTTAATAAAACACAACAGTATTCATACAGGAGAGAAACCATTTAGTTGTGGTGATTGTAAGAAAAGCTTCAGTCACAAGAGAAACATAACAATGAATAAACTGACTCACTCAGGTGAGAAACCATTCAGTTGTGGTGACTGTGGGAAAACATTTAGCACACAAACTGACTCACACAGAAGAAAATACTTTCATCTGCAGTGACTGTGGGAAACCATCAGTAACAAGCACAACTTAATCAAACACAAATGTGTTCAGAGAGTAACCATACATCTGTTAAGACTGGGAAAATACAAGACCAAAAATTTAAAATAAAAAAGATGGTCACTGTTCCTTACAGTTCACCATACAGCGTACAGCGTTATTCATTTGAAATACAGACCGGAGCACTCATGTGGAAATCTAATACATCTCTTCTTCAAAAGTCTTCAGCTTTGTCTTATTTAAAGCGAGCTGAAAACGATCAAGTTTACTGTTCATTCTTGCATTAGACTAGACCCTTTTGCACAAGTAGCACGACAATGAAATTGTATTAATCATATAAAAATTTATACTTATTTAATTTTACTATTATGCAAATGACATCCTTTTGTTTTTAGACAAAATTCCACAAAGTGTACATTTAATACTTATACATATATTTGGTTGTTTTTCTGGATATATAATTAACTGCCAAAAATCTGTTGTGCTCCCTTTGAAAAAAAACAAACGACACTGAGATAGCTGGGGTGAACATTTTTTGACGTCTACAGTAAAACGGCCTTGACGCGATTGCTAAAGAACTATACTTTATTTTTAACTAAGGTTCAATGTGACATAAATAGATCAGTCTATAATCTCAGTAACTAAAATTAATTTGTTGCCTCATTAATTTTGTAATCTATATGATTCCATTATGCCCAGTATCAAGATATTGGGATAGGTTCCGTAGTTTAATATCTATATTTATTTGTAATAACTAATTTTACAGAGACCTAGAGCTGATGTTGGTAATAGCTATACCATTAAACAAATGTAATTGTACTGTACAGTAGCTATTTTAGATTATTAGTATAATATAACAACTTCAGAAACACATACAATATACTGTATGAGACATTTTCACATGCAGTTTTAGATGTCGTATTGTTGCAGCCACTCCAAATCTTTTTTAAATGGATTTGGCAAGCTGCCAAGATGCATGATAGCAAATTATTATTAATATACTGTACAATTACTATTATTTCCAGTTTTCTGACTCTTCCTAAGTTAACACTTTATTTTTGTGTTTAAAAATGAATATTAACTTGTTTTATTTTTTATTTTTTTGTTATTTTGACCAATTCTGACCAATTTCTGCAAAAAATGCTCCAAATGACAATTTTTGTTTGGAATTTGGGAGTAATGTTGTCAGTAGTTTATGGAATAGAAAATGTTAATTTTGCCCAAACACATACAGTAGACATACCTTTCAATAGTAGAACCAGAGACACTGATGATTTTGCAGTGGTCTCTTAATTATATCCAAATCTGTATATACACTGCTCAAAAAAATAAAGGGAACACTTAAACAACACAATGTAACTCCAAGGCAATCACACTTCTGTGAAATCACACTGTCCACTCAGGAAGCATCACTGTTTGACAATCAATTTCACATGCTTTTGTGCAAATGGAACAGACAACAGGTGGAAATTATAGGCAATTTGCAAGATACCCCCAATAAAGGAGTGGTTCTGCAGGTGGTGACCACAGACCACTTCTCAGTTCCCATGCTTCCTGGCTGATGTTTTGGTCATTTTTGAATGCTGGTGGTGCTTTCACTCTAGTGGTAGCATGAGACGGAGTCTACAACCCACACAAGTGGCTCAGGTAGTGCAGCTTATCCAGGATGGCACATCAACACGAGCTGTGGCAAGAAGGTTTGCTGTGTCTGCCAGCGTAGTGTCCAGAGCATGGAGGCGCTACCAGGAGACAGGCCAGTACATCAGGAGATGTGGAGGAGGCCGTAGGAGGGGGCAACAACCCAGCAGCAGGACCACTACCTCAGCCTTTGTGCTAGGAGGAGCAGGAGGAGCACTGCCCGAGCCCTGCAAAATGACCTCCAGCAGGCCACAAATGTGCATGTGTCCACTCAAACGGTGAGGGTACTATGAGGGCCCGACGACCACAGGTGGGGGTTGTGCTTACAGCCCAACACTGTGCAGGATGTTTGGCATTTGCCAGAGAACAGCAAGATTGGCAAATTTGCCACTGGCGCCCTGTGCTCTTCACAGATGAAAGCAGGTTCTCACTGAGCACGTGACATCCTCCAGCATGACCGGTTTGGTGGTGGGTCAGTAATGGTGTGGGACGGCATTTCTTTGGGGGGCCACACAGCCCTCCATGTGCTCGCCAGAGCTAGCCTTACTGCCATTAGGTACCGAGATGAGATCCTCAGACCCCTTGTGAGACCATATGCTGGTGCGGTTGGCCCTGGGTTCTTCCTAATGCAAGACAATGCTAGACCTCATGTGGCTGGAGTGTGTCAGCAGTTCCTGCAAGAGGAAGGCATTGATGCTATGGACTGGCCCGCCCATTCCCCAGACCTGAATTCGATTGAGCACATCTGGGACATCATGTCTTGCACATCTAGTTCAGGTCTGGGAAGACATCCCTCAGGAGACCATCCGCCACCTCATCAGCATGCCCAGGCGTTGTAGGGAGGTCATACGGGCACGTGTAGGCCACAAACACTACTGAGCCACATTTTGACATGTTTTAAGGACTTTACATCCTTCTAAGCAATTGAGGTTGAAAAGACGTTGAAAAGACGTCTTTGTGGTTGAAAAGACGTTGAATAGCCGTTGAAAAGACATCTTTCAAAATATTTTGCTCAGTGGGATCAAAGTTAAATCAGCCTGTAGTGTGGTTTTCCACTTTGATTTTGAGTGTTACTCCATATCCAGACCTCCATGGGTTGATAAATTTGATTTCCATTGATAATTTTTGTGTGATTTTGTTGTCAGCACATTCAACTATGTAAAGACGAAAGTTTTTCATACAATTAGTTCATTCATTCAGATCTAGGATGTGTTATCTGTCTTCCCTTTATTTTTTTTAGCAGTGTATTGTGGCGTATTTAATCAGTTATGGAATGACGTGATTGGTTGTAGCTGGGTGACAGCTAATGGAGGCAGAGTGGAGGGAGACAAACAAACAAAAAGTGGGAGGGTGAAATAAACAAACCCATGTGCAGATAAATGTCATACCTGGACAAAAGCAACATCAACAATTTATATTAATAATTTTTTAACATCATAATAGAGTGTAGTGTTATATTTTTTAAAAATATAATGTTTTCTATGATTTTTTTTTATCAATTTCCATTAGTTTAAATGACACGTCTTTATTCTGAAGGCGAAACTTTGAAAGGCTAGGAATCAACTATAGTGGCTTAATGTTATTGTGGCTGAGTTCCTGTACTGTAAATTTGAGCTTCTGCTTCTATGAGAGTGGACTATTACCATAGGCTATAGCCTGGTGAATTTAAATCAACAGTGCAATGGTTTTTCAGAAGGCATATTTTTATAATGGGACAAAAATCATGAATCATCAAAGTATCAAACAGTAGGTTAAAGAACTATGTATGAATTAACTTGCTTGGGCAAACCAACAAAATATCATGAGTCCATGCACATATTATTCATTAATTAAGCTCCAATCCTTCTTGGAGTGCTGTCATACAAGTCCTGAACTGTGTGTAGTGGGATATTGCACCACTCTTCAAGAAGAAAAGCCTCCAGTGTTTTGAGGGGGAAAGGAGGCGAAATTCTATTTCACAATGCATGCCATAACTTTACATAGAGGTTTGATGATCTCACCAGATGGTTAACATCTGATTAAGGAGGCCATGGACAGCGTTTCATGAAACCTGAATTTGAATGGCAGTGTGTATGGGGCATTTTCATTGTGGAATATTAGAACATCATGATAGAACAGGGTTTGCATCATATGGTGCAAATGCTCCTGTAAAATTGACTCATTTTATTGGCTGTAATACAACCATGCAGAGAGATTATTGAACCTAATTACTCTCACAAGATGGCTGCTCATACAACAGATCCCCCACCATTTTTAACAGTTGGCAGCAAATGTTGTGGGCTGAAGGCATCATTTGGCTTTCTCAAGGTGTAAATCCATCCGGATTTAGGAAATAGCATGAAAGATGACTAATCAGAACGTTAACATTTTTTTTTCATTGCTCAGGGCTACAGATTGTGTGCTCCTTAAACCAAGATATTCGTCTTTGAGTTGACCTTGGATACAAAATATATTGAAAAGTCAACGGGGTTGAAACTATTGAGAGCCAGTGTATGTAGAACCATAATCTAAATTCCTAGCACTCAGCCATACTATGATTTATGTTTTCCTACGACAAGGCTTTGCGTTGGTCAGCCAACAAGCACACAATGTTTATAGGAAAGACTGAAATGATTAATTGAACAGTAGAATTTAAAAAGCAATCACCCTTAAATGTAACATATTTTAACATATGCACATAAAAGCACATAGAAATCATTGATAAAATGCAATTAGTAAATAGGCTCAACATAAAGGATATAGAAAATATTGTGCTTATAATAAAACAATTCAAACAGGGTATTACATTAGTCTATTCAATGCTCTTTGGCTGCCTATCAGATCTCAGCAAAGTGGCTTGGCTGTAATGGATGGCTGGACACTCAAAAAGGTAATATGGGGTCAAATTGAGGCCACTACCTAGAGAGAGAGATGAGCACTGACATTGGAAATGACTGGAGGACCTTTCGTTGTGACATAAGGACATGGACTCTCAATGCTGCATACTAGCTACTGTACAACAAAAATGCTAGCGGGCCCTTATAGACTTTTTAAACTGGTTATCAAAACAATTAGAATATTAGATAATCATATGTCACAATACAAATTAGAGAAGGCTTGAGTTCAGTAGTTAATACACAAGTGATGTTAGGGCAAGTGCACACCGCCCCAATTGTAGGGCTCACCTCTGAGAGAGGTGCTAATTATACTTGCATCTAAGCAGCAACCAAGTGTAAAGTATGTGCAGCTAGCGTTAGAGCCATAGCAACCATTGCGTAGCATCGCTTCAGAACAATGAAGAGCAATCTTACATGTTTTAGGAGGGTTCATAGGCAGAAGAAAGTATCCACCTATACATTTGACCGTGGTTCTAAACTACAACCCAGTAACAACTGTAGATCTGGCTTCTAAATGAGAGAAAGGAAATGACATGCTGTAGAACCATGGTGGGGGCCTTCAGACCATGGGTCAGAGTAAAGCCTGGGGCTGATGGTGAAACTAATGTGAATGGGAGGTCCTCGAATATCTTCTGACATCTTGTGACACAGAGCCTCATTTTGGCTCTTCTGCTGTAGTTTCTGTTATCTCAGAGATGGTGGCAATGACTCCGACACCATCTTGTTGTAAGAGGGTTCTACAGACAGGTGTCATCAGGTATCATTTATGTTGTGAGGCAATATAAATCTAATATTTATGCATATATTATTCAGACATTTCTGATATTACATTGAAAGAATATGTACTTGTAGTTCTGCTTTAAAGAGAAAGGTTTATATACTGTAGATGAGATTATTCCGAAGAGATTTCTATAGGGTGAAACAACTCTAGGGTTTTTGGAATCAACAAAGACTCATCACCATATAATATTGAAGACTTCATTTGAGTTGTCAGTCGGACTGCATTAGATTACCATGATGCTGCCCATTTGCTTTTAACTTCTAAACGACTTCTAAATTATTTTATTAAATCAAATATTTCAGTACCTTGACAAATCCCCTGGGAAGAACCTGCTTATGCTACTCGGAACCCACTAGCTCCCAAATACGGCAGTTAGGAGGTCTGGTAACTAATCCTCTGTTCCAAAAATATATACTTTTAGTCAGAGTGTCTTGACACCTAGAAATGGAAGTAGATATACCGGTAAGGAGTTGACATAAGGAGTCAAAGTAATCTTTTATTTAACGTTGACTGTCAAACACTAAGGAAATTGTCTGTCAGCCTAGTGGGTTTTACTAATCGACTAATCCAAAACCTAGACTACCCATTTTATAATTACAGGTACGGTACTGTACAAAAGTCCATGAAAATAAATTGTACACTCAGCAAGCTTTAAAAAATAATAAAATGGAAAGTTTCGAAATAAAAAACAAAGCTCACTATAAAGACCATTAAACGGTGAAAAACAAAAAACAACAACACCAAAAGCTATAATATTTGTTGTGACCTCCCTGTGTCTTTAAAACTGCACTGATTCTTTTAGGTACACTGTTGTGAATTTTCATAATAAAACTGTCTGGTAGAGTGTTCCAAGCACCTTGGAGAACTTTTCACAGTTCTTCTGCAGAATCTGTCTCTCTCGCTTGCTTCTGTCTGTGCAGGTAATTCCAGACAGGCTCGATGATATTGAGATCAGGGCTCTGTGGAGGCCATACCATTTGTTGCAGAACTCCTTGTTGATCTTTTCACCGACGCCCTTTATGACCTTGGCCGTGTTTTTGGGGTCATTGTCATTTTATCCATATGTGTAATGATGATGATGTACAATCAGTCCTGGCAAAGGAGGTGTGCTCAATTATGTGTCCATTGTGAAAAACGGTAGAAGCACAACTCATATTGTCCTCATTGCAATTCCCGATCCAAATGGCAAATATTCACTGTATAGTACAGTACAAAATAATTTTCCCCATTTGAAATGCTTGTTCCAATTTTTTAAATATCATGAAATACATGTTTACAGCTTTTGCAAGCTGGTCAATCAAAGGGAAAGTAGTTCTGTTTTTGCATTTCAGAAATGTATCAGGTATCCCCAGAAATGATTATTCTAATATGGCATTGTATAACAGACTGTTTATTAAGTGTACAACTGTAAGTTGTGTACTTGGGCAAGACAATTCACCCTAATTGTTCACAGGTCATTTGTGTAAATAAGAAATTGTTCTAAGTAAACTTACCTGGTTAAAAATAAAATATTAAAAAATTAAGTCACCATACATCACTGGAAGGTTCCGCATCAACAGACAACACTGTAAGTAGAAGGGGTCATACTGATCTAGTGTTTCTGTTGTCCTGTGTCAGGATTTTATTTATTTATTAAAAGTTAAAAAACTACAATACATGAAATATCAAACTTTTTCTCTGTGTTAGGAAGTTGTGTCTATATGCTGAAATTCCTGCAACACAGCCCCAAAGCAATTTAAACCTTAGTTTTTTTGTTATTAGCGAGTCATTATTTCCAAGCCATTAACAACTTATAAAACAATAATTGACCACTATTCTTAAGACTTAAAGCAGTACCACTTCACAGACTTTTTCAACTCACTGGTCAATGAATCTAATTTATACCACTGCATGTTTCCTTGGAAACAACTTGACATTGAAGAGCTTTGTATTTCAGTAATCTAATTTCATATCCCATAGAGAACCCCTTAGCAAAAGAGACTGATTGAAAGACATACTGAGGGAAAAGACATAATATAGTATCATTTGAAGTGGCTCTCATCACTGCATATCGTTTGATTTTTCCTACTCATAATATGATTATTTCTCAACAATCTCTTACTGCATCGAGTGTTCCTATTGAATTTCAGGCTATAATTGAGAAAATGATTGTGCGTGATGTTCAGAAGGTCAATATTCTCAGACTTTTCAGATTAAGACTGCACTAAACATATTGAAAATATTTAGACTCAATTTTTAAATCTTTAGCAACCATCAAGCAATAGTTTAATTAGTTTCTTGATTTATTTTGCAGGAAGAGGCACGATCATCCCTGTTGGTATCAGGGTTTATTTCCAACCACCCCTGACAACCTGTTTCCTTGACTGGATCACCTTTTCCCTTCCCCAGACCCCTCATCAACACCTCTGACCACTGATTGTGTCTCCTCAGACTTCTCCTGTAGCTGGGTAGTCACTCCCCTTCTCAACTTATGTAAAAAACATCTCTTCATCTCTTCATCTCTTCATCTCTTCACACCACAGAAGGGTGTTATTGTCTCTGACCAACCCTTGTTATATCTCAGAACTTTCACCCCAATCCTAACAGTTTTCAATGCTGCTGCCTTAAACACAGTAACTATTAGATACTCATCTCTACTCTTTCAGGCTCTTAAAGCTTTTGGGTTGCATCCTACCTGGCAGGCCATTTCTCCCAGAAGACAAAAAACATAAACGCATTGACCATAGCAATAGAATGGATAGAAAGGCCATTGAACTGCTTTGCGTGGTCATTCGATCAGTACACTGCAAAATGGCGATTGTTGTTAGTTGTCACGATGACAACACGCAAATCGGTTTAATGTGGAAGTAGGCCGCTAGATCTTTGCAATAGAATGGTACACGTAAAAATGGCTGCCACTCTGACCATTATGTTACATTTATTTGAATTGGAATGCCCTTTCTATACATTCAATTTCTAGGGCATTGACTAACTCTTGCAGGATCATAATCTACAACAGTTCTAACATATGACCTTACCTCACAATGGAAACAGTGGAGGTAATAATTGGTGTAATCTCACATCAGAACAACTGTAACTCCCTGTCCTTGGGGCTACCTGCAACTTATCCAAAATGCCATAGGTGATTTGGTGTTCAACCATCTGAAGCTTTACCATGTTTCACCACCCGTCTGTCCACAGTTGAAACATGCATCTACTAGAAGACGACAATGCTTCTCTATGTAGAAGACAAGGAAAATCCCTAAAGCAATGCCCGAGGCCTACATACCAATACAAAGTATTTATTTAGATTTCTTGTCTAAAACTGGCATCAACTTCAGTGAGTAAGGTGTACTTCAATAAATCTTCAGTTCAATCTTCAGTAAATTAAATGTATTTAATCTCTTTTGGCCCAGATGTAGTACCACAAAAAGATCAAGCTACCCAGTATGACCAAGTTAAATTGTTAGAAAGGTTCTGACCTCCCCAAAGTTACTAATGACATTTTTTTCTTAGCATGTTTCTTCATGGCTAGTATGGCATCAACTAAGGACAGCTACTGTAAAACAAGAGTTTGAACTTCTGTTAATGTTACAGCAAGGGAAAGAGCTTAGATGATTACACATAAGAGGATACCACAGTGGAGCCATACAATATTAAATTAGCAAAACAGATGAGATGCAATTTCAAACTGAAGTCATTAAACTGAATTAACAGCCTGAGAGCCCACTAAATGCTCTAAGACAACAAATAAGACAAACAAATGACTGTCAAATACAGCTACAAGTTTCTAGCAAAAAAATATAATTACAAGACAAATAAGGCTACAATTTGTTACTTTTTATGACCCCTAACCTTGACTACTGTACAGACATTTAATGTCACGTTGCTTCCCCCGGCGCTAGTAGTCGCCAGTCTACTGAGACACCGGCCTGAGCAAATCACCCCGGCAACACAAGAATGAACACTCAACGCACCTCAATCACCTACAGCACACCTGAATCATATCATTACTACCACTATATAGGCCTGGATTGTTTTACTGCCGTTTATTTTTGTGTGATTGTTACAGTACGTCATGTTGTGTACCTACCATTGTTTGTTGTGCTACCATATATCGTTTAGTAAACTATTTTTGTGTTCCTGCGTCTGCGTCATGCTTCATCAGCTACTACTGGTACTGTAAATCATCATCATCATCATCATTTATTTATAAAGCACATTTAAAAACAACCCATGATTGACCAAAGTGCTGTACAAGACAATATGATCGAAAACATGAGTAACACTCACATTTAAATCACATTTACAAACAATATAACGTTTTATTCAACACTGAACGGCATTTATTAATTGTGAATTCAAGCAAACCTAGCAATATAACTAACTGGGAGGATGTCATGAGGAACTGGCCACCGGCAGAATGATGTGGCTTGTTCAATGTCAAATTCCTGTAGGCCTATTCGTATGGCAGTAGGTGGATTGAAATGTAACTATCAAAACAATGTCCGCAGGGTTTACAGAACCTTGCTATCAACAGACTAACAGCAGTGCTACTATAGTAGTATATGCTTCTAACTACACTGCTCAAAAAATTAAGGGAACACTCAAATCACATATTGGGTCTTGAACAAAACATATTAAAGATCAAAATCTTTACTGTACATTGTGTAAATTATTCAGAGCAAAATGACGTAACAATGGTCAATGGAAACCAAATTCACCAACCGACTGACAGCTGGATTCAAACTCACCGAAAATCAAAGTAAGAAAACCAACTTTCATCACGGCAACAAACAATGTGGCTTAGTAGTGTGTACGGCTTCCATGTGCCTGTATGCACTCTCGACAACATCTGGGCATGCTCCTGATGAGACGGCGGATGGTGTCCTGGTGGATCTCCTCCCAGAGCTGGATCAGGGCATCAATGAGCTCCTGGACATGTGGCGCTACTTGGCGGTGTCGGATGCACTGATTCATAATGTCCATCAGGGCACCAGGTGGAACCCAGGGCCCACTGCACTTTCATCCTGGTACCTACCAGCAGTCAGGGTACCGTTGGCTAGCATGTGGAAGTCTGTGCCAGATATGCCTCCCAAGATCATCACTGGTCATGCTAGAGGATGTCGGGCCGTCATGCCACCCTTATGCACACCAGTAACCCGCTGGAGGTCATTTTGTAGGGCTCTGGCAGTGCTCCTCCTGTTCCTCCTCTCAGAAAGGCTGCTGGGTTGATGCCTTTCAAAGCCCTGCCCAGGTCATCAAGTGTAATGGCCCATCTCCTGGACTACCTGTGCAACCTAAATGGGCCTCAATCTCATGCTACCAGTAGTGTCAAGGACACTAGCACAATGCGAAACTAGAGAAGAATCAGTCAGGAAGGAGGAGGAGAGAGCAATTGTCTGTGGCCACCACCTGCAAAACCATTCTCTTTTTTGGGGTATCTTGCTGTTGCCTCTTCAGTGCTCCTGTTGTCACTTTAATTTACACCAAAACAGGTGACATTGATTCACAATCACTTATGCTTCCTAACTTTACATATTGATATCACTGAAGTTCATTTGACCTGGTGTTATACTGATGATCGCATGTTTCTATATTATTTTTGAGCAGTGAATGTTGCTGTGCTTCCTGGACTTATAATTTGGAACCATGATAACGTATGATAACGTCATTGTGGACTCTAAATGCCACACAAAAAACACTGTGTGCAGATTCGGGACCATTATGCTTGCACCATTACAAGCTGGGAAACCAGCTTATTTCTAGCCCTAGCTGGCCTATGTCATGACCCATTTTATAGAAACACCATGTTGTATCTTTTTACTGAGTGCTGATGGGACTGCAGTTTTCATTAAAAAGCACTAACATCATACATTTATCGAAGAGAAGTTTTTGCCACCGTAAAATAGTTGAGAGAAGAGGCTGAGCAGATCCAAAGCAAATAAATAAAATATATAACTCCCACCCCTAACAGAAAAACATTAAACTGACACACGATTAAGGTGCCCTAACCAAAATACAGGGGGTGGACCACCCAGATCTAACCTGGTGTATTTAGACAAGGAAGTTACCCTATGGGGGATGTAAGCCCATGGGCGTCTTGCCTTACACTTCCAGGTGTATCAGCACTCACACGAATAATCAAAGCTCTCACTCCAATAACACTACAACGAGCAAACGGACAGAGAGCCCACCTTACATGACCGGAGAGAGGGGCCTGCCCGAGGCATAAGCAAACTTAAGCAGCTGCGTGGGCCCCCCTGGCCACCAGGGGGCCCCAATGGAATGCACCAGTGACTCTGCGTGGTAGGAGGTGCCACCAAATCATGATTCTGCAAATTCTGCTTATGCCCCCAAAAAGCCTCGGGCCGGAACTTCCGGAGAGTGCCAGAGACAGAGCTCACATATAGATAGAGAGGCACACACACACAATAAGGCCCTGATTTCCACCACCTGTGGGGAATAGACAAACTGAACAGAAGCAAACACACACAGAACAGGAACATAGAACAGATAATACAGAGATCTATATACACTTAGAGACGTAACAGTGATGTTATTGTACATGTAAGCAATAAGACATAAGGCCAATATACAACAGCCATGAGCTGTTCTTAGGCAGAACGCATCACAGTTTTTGTAATGCATGTACAGAATATTGACCTTACTATAGCCATTATCAGTTTTTTGGTGTGGGGAGTTCACCCCCATTTTTTGAGGTAATTGTGACCAATTGCTTACCTATCTACTCTGGGGAGCACTGTATCAATTTGCCCTGAGAGAGCCCCGTTGTCTGATTAGCTTGTAGGTAGCAACTGCTGACTAGCGTCTGCTTGCTATTCAGGAAGTCCAATCACTAATCGCTACTTGCTAACAGTGGGTGGTCCACAAAACACATCATGAGATGAGTTAGTGATAGTAGGTGTGCTGGAAGCCAAGTGATCGCAAGACCTATAATTAGTGGGATGTTTCTTCAGTGAATTCACATGTGATGTCTCAACAGTATTCACCCATGGACTTTACAATTCATTGTGTTATAACATTAAATAAAATGTATTTGATTAGGCATTTTTGCCACTAATCAACACAAAAAAGTCCATCATTCAAAAGTGAATAATAAAATCTACGAATTGTTCTAAATTAATTACGAATACACATCAAATCCGGTGCTCCAAAATCCTGTGTTATGTCAATGGTGCCAATTTTTCTAATTATGTTCTTAGTGTGGAGCCAAGAGGTTGTATTCAAAATACATTTGTTGAATGGCACAGAGTTCCTTTGAGCATCTAATGTAGAAGGAATTTACAGCATTGAAACGAGAGGAAATTACCTGACAAAGCATTTCACATGAAAAAACTACACCTCACCATGGAACACACATAGGTTTTAAAATACCATTGGTACAGTAGGTATCCCATAATAGTCATTTAGCAGAAACTCTTCTCCATCCTCTGGAGCAACATAGGGTAAAGTGCCTTCCTCAGAGCCACAATTATATTTTGCCTACTGTGGAATTGAGATGGTAACCTGACGATTACAAGTCTGACCCCTAACCCCCATCTGACGCCCCAATAGAAATTGAATTCAGGGGTGTTGGAGACGGTCTCCCTGGTGGCGGCGGCTGGACTGCTGGAATTTCTGGTGGAAGCTGGACTGCTGGTATCCCTGGTGGCGGCGGCTGGACTGCAGGAGTCCCTGGCTGAGAACAGTTCATAGTTGTCTGCCTCCGGTCCACCCCTCTCACAAATGACAGCTGCTGTTTGGAGCTCCAGGCCAGTAAGCTGAACAACAAGTTTGCGTACCTGACAGGGAACCCCAAACCGGATAGTTTAAATAGTTGTCCATAGCTTGGGAAAACTTAAGTTCCCGCTGAACTTTTTGGGGAGAGACGGTAAATAGTTATGTATGTGGTTCATGTGGTAACGTTTCCCTGCTGGATTTGTTCACAGCTTTCTCATTTATTTAATGAAGGCCATGTTTGTTGAAGTGTTCCAGCAGATCTTCCATGTGAACTACTGCAGAAGTGTTTGGGAACAACATTAGTCACAGTGACATTTCAGTAAAGGCCTTCTTCTGCTGGATGGATGGAGCTGGTGTGGCTCATCAGTTTTTGGCAGAGTGAGGCTGCTCATTAATGCTTCTGTAAATAATGGATAATCCCCAGTCAGAACTGATGCTGTACTGGGGCTATAAGGCTTGGGTGGGGCTATAAGGCTGGGGTGGGGCTAGGGCTGGAGCTTTAAGGATGGGGTGGGGCTATAGGGCTGCGGTGGGGCTAGGACTTGGGCTGTAGGGCTTGGGTGGGGCTATAAGGCTTGGGTGGGGCTATAAGGCTTAGGTGGGCTATAAGGCTGGGGTGGGGCTAGGGCTGGAGCTTTAAGGGTGGGGCTATAGGGCTGCGGTGGGGCTAGGGCTGGAGCTATAGGGCTGGGGTGGGGCTATAGGGCTGGAATGGGGCTAAGACTGGGGTTATAGGGATTGGGTGGTGCTACAGGGCTGGGGCAGGAGCTTTAGGGCTTAGGTGGAGCTATTTGGCTGTTGTGTGGCTGTCGGACAAGGGTGGGGCTATGGTTGGCCTGCCTGGAGTTTGCCAAAAGGCACCTCAAGGACTCTCAGACCATGACAAACAAAATGCTCTGGTCTGATGAAACACATAGCTAACTCTATGGCCTGAATGGCAAGCTACATCTGGACGAAATGTCTGGAGGAAACCAGCCAATATCATCCCTGCAGTGAAGCATGGTGGTGGCAGCATCATACTGTGGGCATGTAATTCAGTGGCAGGAACTGGGAGACTAGTCAGGATCAAGGGAAATATGAATGCAGCAATGTACAGAGACATCCTTTCTAAAAACCTGCTCCAGAGCGCTCTGAACCTCAGACTGGGGAAAAGGTTCATCTTCCAAGCAGGACAACGACCCTAAGCACCCAGCCAAGATAACAAAGGAGTAGCTACTGGACAACTCTGTGAATGTCGTTGAGTGGCCCAGCGAGAGCCCAGACATGAACCCGATTGAACATATCTGGAGAGATCTGAAAACCGCTATGCACCAACGATCCCCATCCAACCTGATGAAGCTTGAGAGGTCCTGCACATACGAATGAGAGAAACCGTCCATAAATAGGTGTGCCAAGCTTGTAGCATCATACTTAAAATGACTTGAGGCTGTAATTGCTGCCAAAGGTGCTTCAACAAAAGTATTGAGCAGAGGCTGTAAAAACTTATGTACATGTGCTTTTTCTGTTTTTTATTTTTTATACATTTGCTAAGATTTCAAACACATTTCTTTCACATTGTCATTATGGGGTATTGTTTGTAGAATTTTTAGGGATATAATGAAATTGATCCTTTTCGGAAGAAGAGTGTACTGTAACATAACAAAAGGTGAATCGCTGTGACTACTTTCTGGATGCACTGTACAAGGCTGGGGTGGGACTACAGAGTGCGAGAGGGACCCTTTCAAGCCCAGCAAGTGAGAAAAGACTTGTTCCTGCTAATGTCTCTCCTTATTATAGTGTTAAAAAAGCATGTAAAACCCTCCGTCCATCCGTGTGTCACAGACATAGAACCGCGTTCTGTATTGCTCATCAATCACGAATGCCTCACGTTACAGGAGACACATTCATCACCTCCATAGGCATTCGCAAAGTTGCCATCCTCGGCTGCAAGGCAAGTGCAGTGTACGCATGCTGATCACAGGATCAATACAAAACGAATGGCCATCTGGGTGTTCAGATTATAATTCAACAACAAAAACAATACAGGGGGAACGCTTCACAATACCCGTCAATCTCGAACTGACAAACATGCTTGTATCTAGAATACAAGATATACAAGATTATGTCTATGAACAGGCCATTTTACAAGATTACAGCTAAGGGCATTGGCGTCATCAATGTAATAGTGTCTGAGGTTAGCTGACATCGTGTGTGTGTGTTCTCTAAAGCTTTGGTGTCAAACATTGAGATGCTGTGGGTTCATGTGTACTCTAGGCTATAAAAGTGTTTTCTTCTACGCTTATTAAAATAAAACTGACACAATTTGAACTATTTTGCAGAAATTAATCAGTGTTTTTTTTGGACTGTGCACAAAGATGAACAACCTTACACTTCTGTACAGATTATAGCATAGATGCTAATTTCCATCTGTAGTCCCAAACCTAACCTGCATGTTTATTTTGATGGTGGGGGAAACCGGAGCACCCGGAGGAATCCCACACAGACAACATGCAAACTCCACACAGAAAGGGGGACCAGGGTTTGAACCCAGAATTCTTACTGTGAGGCCACAGTGCTATCCACTAGGCCACCATACCAAACCATGTTTATGTGAGATTTTACAAAGTAGTATTCATGTTTTTTATTTTTAAGTTCCATTGTTTAGTGTTAGGCATTTTGTGCAGAAGTTAAATGCATCACTCAGACAAGGCCGTAACCAGGATTTAACAAATACTGAGGTCAAAAATACCCCCCCCCCAAAAAAAAGACATTTTAAAAGACAACATATTATTATTTTCAATAACAACGTTTGTGTTAATTCAACAATAGGTTATGTTTGGGCCATGCTTAATAAAAGGATAGGCTAATATTGATCACTTCACAACACCTTAATTATCCATATAA
>JACXGM010007442.1:0-30652 GCA_016801145.1 Umbra pygmaea
ATGTGCCTTGTGCAATGTTCACCATATACAGAGGGTGACATGCATTTCCTGAATGATTTTGTCGTTCGTTTGACACCCTCAATTTTAACAGAAGTTATTGAGTGGTGGCAGATTGAGGTAATAGCATTTCCCGTTTGGGTTTTGGCATTTTGATGTGAGTCATCCACATCAATGATCAAACTTTTATTAGCGGATGTAAGTATGTTTTTAAAATAGTCAACGTCATAGACGTAATACAGTAACTGTAGTGGACACTTTATTTTGTAATGTTTGGTGAGTTATGGCACTTTTCAGTTAGAATTTGTCACGTTACAGAGCCAGACAGGACTTTGCGTATGGCCCGCACATTCTCACGCCTTCTCAAAAGTTTCTGTGACGGACCGCATATTCTCACGTCAAGTAATTTTTTATACATCACACCGTGTGCTTGGAAACCAGCCTGCGCAAGCTTTTCGTGCGTACGCAACGTTTATACATGAGGCCCCTGGACTTTACGGTAATTCCTCTACTGTGTGACAGTAAATCGTGTGGCTATGACACAATAGTTAGCATATTTTCACATACACAGCTTCTACGGGGCAATAACATGAGATACAAGGTAATGTAGCTTTTAATAAATTGTCCTGTTTCTTGAGAAATAAACAATGGATGAATAGAGTCTTTAAATGCTTCGGATGTAAATTTATTTGCTGTCAAAGTGACCCCTAAAATGAATGGGAGTCTATGGAATGCTATCGTGAGGTGATAGCCAGGTAGCATCAGAATCCACACAGGGCTGCTTCAACTTCTGGGTCTAAGCCTACCCCCCCCTTAGGTGTAATGTGGCTGTAGGGATGAACGCAGAGGGAAAGTATATGTTTATTTAGCACTTGACTTGTAACAAGGAAAACAATCAATGTAGACATCATAGACCAGAATAACAATAAATAATGACAGACGCTAATGGGTCGGTCATGAAGGCATATAAGTCCCTCTAATGATGGTTAACTAAAGGATCACTCCAGACAGGGCCGGCCCGAGCAATAAGCAAAACCTGTTTGCCTGGCAACACTATGTTATCCCGGCCAGAGCAATTGAGAGAGTTGCGTCATCTCCGTTCACTTCATCAGTCAGTTTTTTTCTACAGCATCGGTGGACCATGGAGACCCTCAAAAGTTACAAACAAACTGAGCTACTACCCGTGTTGCTGTAGAGAAGCATTGTTTCATCAGCTCCTTACTGAGGTAATAACTTTAAAATCCGAATTACTTTTAAAACCTGCTTTAAAGACACATGTTAGCTGACGTTATTTAGCGTAAGTTTATAAAATTCACTAATTTAAATGTTTGAGGAAAACTAGCTTATGTCAACAGTTAACACATTAGCCTATTCTGGTTTTTAAAACGATTACAGTACTGTCAAAGTCAACTACTTTAAAACAAGAATTTCTTTATTATTTGTGTTGAGTTATAAATATATTTTAGGCAATGTCTATTCCTTCTCTGTCCTTGCTTGAAATGTCTCCTATTTTCTGCTTCTCCTTGGTAGGATTTGTTTCTCTTTCCTCATCCTTGCTTTTCTGTCAGTCACTCTCCTCAGCCCTTGCAATTTTAATCTGTGATGTAACTGAAGTAGGAAGGATACATGTCAATTTTATTGTTGAAGGACACAGAGAGATAGAGGGAATAGAAAATAAGTGCAAAAATATAAGTTTCGATATACCTGTGTCAGATTTAGCTGTGTAAATGTTCTCAGTATTAATCTGAGCTAGATTGACAGGTGCACAGTTGTATCTTGGTGTAGGAGCTCTTCTTTCTTTCACCTTGGAGCGATGTGCAAAGATGGAAGGTATGGCATCTGCTTTTAGTCTTTCCCTTGTTTGACCTCAAACTGATCTGCCTCAAAATGTGCATGTAGAGTAACATTTGTTCATTTTGAGATTAATTGAAGCACAAACAACCTGTACCATCTCCCCAAGAACATACCCATATAAGATCATATAATTGCACCATATTTGATGTTTTACATGATGGATATTTTATAAATGCTACTGAATACAATATCCTCACATCACTACCTTGCATAATTTCTTGTTCATGGCATCTCCTGTGATAGTCCAATTACTCCTGCTCACTTTGATTAACCATTTCTTCTCCCACTTTCTGCAAGGAAGCCAAACATCCTGACCCCCTTCTCTGAGCGGGCGGTGCACCCCTATGCTGCATATCCAACCATTGTACAAGAAGCTGGCAAAAAGAAAGACATGAGCATATACCCAATAATTGCTTTATTTAAATGTTAAAGTTTGAATAAGTCCATTGCCTATTTTTTTACTGGAAGAACTGAATTACTGAATGTCCATGCCTCAAAACTAAAAAATACTTGGGTTAAAGCTGCCAACTAATACAGACACAAATCTTTTTAGTTTTTAATTTAATTATTTTGGCTGACACAATAAAAAGTAAAAAATGTACTCTAGTCCTTTTAATGGTTTCACCTCGATTGTGTGTTTCGTCCCCCAATATGGATGCAGCAATGGTTGGGTCTGTGTTGGTGTTTCCTTCGCTGTGTTTCTGTTTTGTTCTGTGTGTTTGTTCTGTTCAGTTTGTATGTTTCCCCACAGGTGGTGCAGATTCAATCATCAATCAGGCCAATCATCGCTTATCACTGACTCCTCCCCTCCCGTTATCCGGTTCAGCTGATTCCACTCATCATTCATCATGCCATTCTGTGCTGTATATCTGTGCTCGATTGTCTACGCTCTCTGTGTGTGAGGTTGCCTTTTTGGAGGCTCTCTCTGTTGGGTTTGTTGCCTTGAGCTTTGTATGGTTAGTGTGGTAGTTTTGTCGTGTCAGTGCAGTGGTGTGACATTGGTAATTTAGTAGTTGTTGGAGGAATGAGAGCTGTGTTTGCATGAGTGAGAGGCCTAGTAGAGTGAGTTTGTTGTAGTATTTAGTATTGGATATTGCCAATTTGTTATTAATAACTATTCTTTTGTCTTCCCAGGGAGGAGAGGAACACATGGGAGTGATAGGCCAGATGCCCATGGGCTTACACCACCTGTAGGTGGTGGTTAGACCTCAGCGCCCCACCCCTTGTATTTTGGTTTAGGGCGCCTTGATCGAGTGCCAGGTAGTTTAGTTGTGTTTTCAGAGGGTTAGACAGGTTAGGGGTGGGGTTTGCAACATTACTTTCCTTGGTTTGGGTTTTGCTCAGCCTCTCCTCTCGAAACTATATCATTTAAAATTACTGTGGCAAATAAAGCCTTTCTGTTTACCAGTACCTACTGTCTCAGAGTCCTTGGTCACACCCACGACTCCATACTCCTTTCTCTTACCACTGGCAGTTCCTGGGGAGCAGTGCGTAACACTGTGTTAAGTTGAAAAACTGCACCTGCGTTTCAAATCGCATGAAGTTTAGTATATGATTATTTAATACAGAGTACTGTAAGGTAAGTGCATTTCACTATGTACTCTGTAATGTATTGAAGTATCAGCCTTTGTGTGCAATAGTACAATAAAGGTATATTTAATGAAGAACAGCCATTTACTGAACATAAATTAATTACATTTGCATTGCTGTCAAGTAAGTTTAATAATAAATGACAGTACACTAATCACTATGTTTGCTGGACAATTGATTGCCCTCAACTGCCGTCAGTCATTTGATTCGAAGCACTTGAAGAGAATCTGAATGTATTAATATTTAACTTTGTTGATGTTAGTACAAAAAGTAAACAAGATACCAGCGCTGTTTCGAGGTATGATACAGTGAATAGCTAGCTAATGTATTATTTATGGACAGGATATCGAGGCGTAGTTGGGGTGGGGATCTCATCGCTGCTTTTTGTAGATGATGTGGTCCTGATGGCATCATTGTCCTGTGTCATTCAGTACTCACTGGATCGGTTCGCAGCCGAGTGTGAAGCGACTGGGATGAGGATCAGCACCTCTAAATCTGAGGCCATGGTTCTCAGCAGGTAACCGATGGAGTGCCTACTCCAGGTAGGGAATGAGTCCTTACCCCAAGTGAAGAAGTTCAAAAACCTTGGGGTCTTGTTTGTGAGTGAGAGGACAATGGAGCGGGAGATTGGTCGGAGAATCGGCGCAGCAGGGGCGGTATTACACTCAATTCATTGCACCGATGTGACGAAAAGAAAGCTGAGCCAGAAGGCAAAGCTCTTGATCTATCGGTCAGTTTTCATTCATACCCTCAACTATGGTCAAAAAGGCTGGGTCATGATCCAGGGTACAAGTGGTTGAAATAGATTTCCTCAGGAGGATGGTTGGCGTCTCCCTTAGAGATAGGGTGAAAAGCTCAGTCATCCGTGAGGATCTCAGAGTAGAGCTGCTGCTCCTTTGCATCAAAAGGAGCTAGTTGAGGTGGTTTGGGCATCTGGTATTGATGCCCCCTGGGTGCCTCCCTAAGAAGGTGTTCCAGCCACGTCGAGGTGGGAGGAGGCCTCAGGGAAGTCCCAGGACTTGACGGGATTATATCTCCAACTTGGCCTGGGAACGCCTCGGGATCCCTGAGTCGGAGCTGGTTAATGTGGCTCGGGAAAAGGAAGTTTGGTGTGTCCTGCTGGAGCTGCTGCACCCACGACACGTCCCTGGATCGACTCAGCGGATGAAGATGGATAGAAGATGGATATATTTAATGATTTATTTAATATTTCACTCTTTATTTATTTCATGGTTGCAGTCTTTGTGAAATCTGTCATTATTGAATCCATCATTAAATCTGTCACTTTCACCCTTCAAAGTTGGAACGGCAGGCTCTAACCTCTGATTGTTCTGACCACTGGAATGACCAGCCTCCTACCAAGGATCTGCCTGACATATCACTGTTTGACTTGCAAGTTTAACCAAAGTTTGACAAGTTTTGACCAGCGTGGGTTATTTTGTTACAACATGACATACTCTGTTGGCAAGTTTTTTCAGTGTTCTTTCGAATATAATTTTTTCTATGCCCTGGTCTGCAGGGCCTGCCTCAATACTTTTCAATTTTCATCATACAAACATTTACAAAAACGACCATAACATGCAGAGTTTGCTAGCTCACTTAAACAAGCAACAACTGCACATAGCTAACTAACTAGATTTGGCTAACAATTGCAGCACAAATATACATGTTCCACCGAAATTTGCTAGCTACAGTTTATTAGTGGCTTCTTGCAAACAGTATTTGAACAATTCCTATTTTTGTGTTGCAAAGCAAGTGATGGCAGACATCACCTTTTCTCATTGAGATACACCTGATTATCAGAATGCTAACACAAGGTAAACCTAAAATAGAAAATGACACCTTATTTTATGTTAATCAAAAAAATTAACTATAAAAGAAATAAATGGTGGGATAAGCATAGCCAAAATCAATTTTTGCAGCTAGGTTTAATTTTGGTTTTATTTCATTTCAAATTTATTTCAGCAGGTAGGCCAATTAACAAGAGTTTCCCATTTACAATGGCGACTTTGCCAAGATAAACAGTAATAGTGCCAGACAACATGAAGTTACACACAAAATGCACAAAAGTACAAAATGCAGGATACTCAGACTATATAGTAAGTATACAGTGTGTGCAACTGATGTCTAATTAGAGAGGTAGGTTAGACATTATGCAGCAGTGTCAGCACAATAACCATGAAATAAGTAACACTACAGCCTAACTGTGCAAATGATTAAGTGCAAATAATGTAGAAGAATAACTGCGGGTGAAAATGTGCAAATACCCCATGAGGCATGATAAAGACACTTGGGCATAAATGTGCAAAGACAAGGTGCGAATGAGGAAAGAGAGTGAACATGTGCAGTTGCATATATTAGTTTTCCTTACTCAAACATGTTTTGAGGACAGAAAGATTATGATTGGTTTAGGCAAATGCCAAATCAATTTTGGATAGGAGGCAGGAATTTTATGTTTTAAAACTATTTAAAAAATATTTCATGTTTGTGCTTGTGGACTGTTCACTTCAATTCAGATCACAAGTTGCACTTACCTCAATCCTAACCTTAATCTAACCCTAAACCTAACCCTAACCTTTACCTTAACCTAACACTTTCCATAAAATGTTCAGCTAGGTATAGTTTTATTAAAAAGTAAAAAATTTACAAACGTTTCCAATGCCAGATGGGGATTTGATATGGCAACCTTAATGTTACTAGACAGACCACAAGGCTAACAGCTGGGTTACTTGCAGCCCCCTTATTGCATTTCTATTTGTTATCCACTGCAGTTTAAAACGTTCCTGAACACCTGCCTCTTCTCCATATTGATTGGTTATTGTAATGAACCAATCATATTCTTACTGCCCTCAGAACATTTTTGAGTAAGGTAAACTGGTATGTGCCATGCAGTGATCGAACAGTAGTTCTGACAGTAGATCTTTGTCGCTACAAAAGCCTGCATCTCATTTGGCTGCCTCTCCTTCCAATTCTCTGCTGCTAACGATTGGAACAATTTACAGAAATCCCTGACTAGCATCACTACTTTTAAGGCATTATTTTCAAATCTACTGACTAATTGCTGCACATGTTGACCCTATTCCCACTTTGCCCGTTTATGCCCTAGCGTACCCACCAAAGCCTTAATGCATATTGCACATAATCAAGCGCACAGCTGTCTGTATAATTTGCACATTACTATTTTCAGCCATGTTTATCATGTTACCTATCCTAGTGTTATTTCTCTGGTACTGTCACTTTACATTCCAATAATCTACCTCTCTATTTAAAACATATTTGCACTGAATGTACAGAATTTTAAATCTAACCTAATACCGTTTATGTGTAACTGTATACCTGAACGTTTGTACTTTATGTTTAACTTAATGTCGCTTTGCACCTTGCGCCTTGCCTTCGCCAGGTTGCGATTGCAAATGAGAACCTGTTCGCAATTGATTAAGCTGGTTAAATAAAGGTGAAATAGAACAAAATAAAATATCTTTAAAGGCATGCAGGTCTCAAGTTTCAGAGTTTTTTATAATTTGTTCCAGTCATTGGCAGCTGAGAACTAGGAGTGGCGACCGAAGGAGGTATGGTCTTTTGGGGTGACCAGAGAGATGTACCTGCTTGAGCACAAGTTACAAGTGAGTGATGCTATGGTGACAATACAGTGGGGTTTTGCCTAGTAAGACTTGTAGATGAGTTGATACCAATGAGTAAGGTGCCGAGCGTGTAACAAGGGCCAGCTAACTAGTGCATAGAGGTTGCAGTGTTGGGTGTTATATGGGGCATTGGTGACAAAATTGATGGCGCTGTGGTAGACTACATCTATTTTCCTCAGGAGGGTGTTTAAGGTGGTTCTGTAAATTACATCACCGAAGTCTATAATCAATGGGATGGTCATTTACACCAGGGCATTTTGGGCAGCAAGAGTGAAGAAGGCCTTGTTGCTGAATAGGAAGCCAATCCTATATTTCATTTTGAATTGGAGAAGGTTAATATGGGTCTGGAAGGAGAGTGAACAGTGTATTCAGACACCTAGTTCTTTGTAGCTGTCCACCTATTCTAGTTCAGACCTGCCCAGAGTGGTGATGCTAGTCAGGCAGGCAGGTGTGGGCAGCGATCAGTTGAAGAGCATGCATTTTATTTTTTTTATTAGCAGTTGGAGGCCTGGGAAGGAATGTTAAAGCTCTTTTGGATGTTTGTTAGCACAGTGTTCAACGAAGTATACATAATGGTATCATCTGTGTAGAGTTGGATTGGAGAGTTCCCAGCAGCAAAAGCAACAATGTTGATGTATACAAACAATAGAGTCGACTTAAGAATCAAACCCCAAGGCACACACACAGAGACAGCCAGAGGCCCACGCAACAGGCCATTCGATTTAACATATTGAATCAGAGAAGTAGCTGGTGAACCAGGCAAGGAGTTTGAGTAAAAAAAATGAAAATGGCTGCCAGTACTACTGTCTTTTCCCAAGGGCAACTTCCTGCAGGGGGTGCAGAGCCATTGGCCTGTGTGGCGGTTGCCAGGTTAAAAGCATGTCCAGCCATAGCAAAATGCTTATTGAAATTCTTGATTATCGTAGACTTATCAGGGTTGACAGTGTTTCCTAGCCTTAGAGCAGTGGGCAGCTGGGAGAAGGTGCTCTTGTTCTCCATGGACTTGACAGTGTCCAAGAAATGTATGGGGATTATTACATGAGAACTAGGCTATTTCTCTCTACCTTTGTCACTCTATTTCTGTTTTTTTATTGGTTTTAACTATGCCTGCTAGGTTGGCAATCTCTGTATTGTGTGATTGTGTATGATATGTACTACTATCTGCTGCACAACAAATTGCCCCATTGGGGACAAATAAAGTAAATCATTTGAATATTTCTGTTCATTTATTATGATTTAGTTCATTTTAATTCAATGTGTACAACTAGATTGGTAATGTCTGTCTTTTTTATGTACCTGTATACCTATTCTTCTGGCATTCATATTAATAAAGAAACCACTTTTAATTTGAAACCTTTTACCATAGGAAAGTGACGATGGTACAGTCCTCGAGCTGACATTACTTCCTGCTTTGAGGAGGTTCAACAACCTAGATTTGAGGAAGACACTGCTACCTAGCCTTCTTATTTTTCAAATATTACTCGGAGGTATGTCTGAAATAAATTATTGTTGAAAATACATATGTATGTACATTATAACTGATCAAAGTACCTTTGACTAATTACTGCACATTTTAAATGAAACAAGGTAGTATAGGACAGCTACATTTGGAATTAACAGAGTAAACCGAAAGAGGCTAGCTTGCTATCGTTGTCTTGCTAGCTAACTAGCTTGCGGAGGTTAGCTAGCTAGCCAGATAACGTTACAGTAATACTGCAGTCCAAACTATATATTTTTTATTTATCTTTTTTGCAAAAGAGCGAAAACATTTCACAACATTCGAATAAATGTAGATGGAGTAAACTATCCGTTTAAAACGGATATTTACTTGTAGTTATCTAACGTCAACTAGTTCTACATGCCCGCCCCGTGATTGCAGTGTGGGCCGCAAACAGCTCCCCTTTAGGGTTATCTTGTGAATGACTTGACTAACGTTACTACTGATACTGACTGTATTGTCTTTACAAACCAGTCGGAATGGTTGCTGTAATGATTGGTTGATTCCGTCACTTATGTGTACTGTACCATACGCATCTCGTTAGGGAATTTTCGATTCTCCCTTTGTTGTAGTTATGATTCCGTTGCTCATTACTTTAGGACCGTAGGTGTAATTTCTACAGTTTCATTGTGGTTTCAGTAATTTTTTAGATATGTAGTATATTGGTTGCCCTGCGTTTACTAGTGTCAGAATCCCAGTTTTAGCGTTTTTTGTGCCATAATGGATTTTCACCATTTTGAAGTAGTACATTAGGTGGGACTTCCTATAGATTCATGGTTGTGTCTGAGTCATTAGATCAGCTATATTTTATACTAATGAGGAAACACTCCATAACTGCAGATGGCAGACAATTTCAAAACACTTGTATAGAGAATGCTAAGACATGTGACCAAGTGAGCGGCAACGTCATCAAAAAACGCAAATAATTAGGGGTATGTTTGGCAAGGGCTGGTATGTTTACATGGGCTGGCATAGCAGGCTAGGGTTCTGGCACGAAAATAATGAAAACTTAGCGTGAAAAACAGAATCCTACAAAATGCAGCAAGCCAAAATAACATTTTCGGACCATACCGCCTAAAACTAAATACTAATGCAAATACGAGATATGACGATAAAATAAAGAGGATGAAAGGACTGGAACCTTACGAGCATAGCGACTGCTCAAGGGCCGGCGGGACGTCAACCTGTTGGCTGTTGCCAACTTCCAGCACCCATATACACATATATGTACAACTACATGATATTAAGTGCTAGTCAGGGTTCGAATTACTTGGGAGCTCACATGAAAGCAGTAAAATCATACACCTCTGGGGTTCTCTAAAAATCATCAGCACCATTATTTAGATCACAAAAAATTTAATATATATATTTTTTAAATATATCACGACATTTATGTTAATAAACAGCTTAAAAGAAACGTGTTTTCCGAAAGAATGCAATAGGTCTATGCTACTGCTAGGCGCATATCGCGATGGGTGTGTTTTTGATCATGTAATACATCGGTTGCTCAAGGCAAATGTTATTTATTTATTTATTTAAATACCAGAGGATACCAAACCACTTAGAAGAGCCCATTTTTTGCCATGAGGACAACTAAATCATACACTCAGTATAGCAACAGGGTGATATAAGGTGGTTTGTTATTATTAGTGATTCTCTACTCCTGTATTAATAAACGTTGAACTCAAATGAATTAAGTCCAATGTTAGGCTATTTATCTACACATGCCGCGCCTACTTAGGCTACTTTTTTAAGAGACTCCCAAAAAGACGAAATCATAATTGGAACCCTGGTGTTAGTGCATACACACACAAAGTTTTCAGTAACTTCAAGTCGCTGCAGCAGGCAGGCCCAAGTTTTTTGTACAGATGGATGGGTCCAGGACCTGGAGATTGTAAAAGTGGGGAAGAAAACTGTCGTCCGTTCAAAGGAATGCTAATGTTTTAAGCACCACACTCCTCGCTCTCTCATCTATCTGCATGCATTCAGAATTCAACAAACCAACGTAACTTACTAAGACAAACACATAATGCATAAGTTAAATTGTGAAAACTTTGACTCGTTTACTGGTCTTAATAAATGCACTTTCTAGTAGAACACTGTTGGAGCTACTGCTGCATGAGCCTGTTAAATAAAAATATATTTAAGACTTGAATTAAAAGACAGTTATCACGGGCGCCTTGTTTGTGCCAAGGATTCCCAAAATGCTTTGCGGGAATATGTCATGATGACGACACATTAGCAATCTCTATACCTGTCCTAACCACACACTCAAAGTCTTAGCCATAGGATTTTTATTTTATAATTTAACTCCTAGTCAGAAATAGCTGCTGTAAAAGCCTGAAAAACCGGCCTCAATCCAAGGCAAGTTTAGACTATTTTAAATTAGGATGAATGAGTCTGCCTGATTTATCCATAGCTATCATCAGTAGTTCAAACCCATTTCCCAGTAAAGGGGAGTTATAAAATCTGAAGGCGTTATATGTTGAGACACATTAAACTTGTCATTCTTTACACTGTAAACATTAACCTGGAATCAGTTCAAACGCAATTAAAACAATTTGTCCACTGCAAAATCGAACTAGCTTACCACAATAATAGCACAACGTTAATGCTTCAACATCTCAACAGAAAACATTGAGTCTAACTTAATCATCCATTCCATTGTATGGATGATGAAACTACACCAAACACAACTACCAAATACAAAGACAAGAAACTACGTAGTGGTGACCACAATTTGATCTAAAAAGCAGATTTGTTGACTATCACTTCAGAAAAACAGCTGATTGTTGCGCACCAATTTCTTTCACTCTCTTCACGAAAAAACAGCTGATCAACGATCTACTAGCATAAGTGTAATAGAGCTGTGTGACATTGTAATAAAATATATAAATTAAAATAGGTTGAGTATAACAAATATTTACATATAGGCCTATATACAGATCAATCTCAGGTTGAAATTTGTAGTTCTGAAAGTTCAGCTGGACCAATTTAAAGTCATGTTTATGTATGTTTAATGTATGCATTAATTTGAGGTTGTTATTGCATTTCAGAAAATGTTTCCTTTAAAAACAATGTAAAATGGCACTTAATTGCACTTAATGTTTAGATTTTAGAGAAATTATATTTTAAGCAGTGTGTGCAATAAAAATTGAGATTTTTTCAAAAATGAAAACAAACTATTGTATATTTTTGCTCTTTAATAAAACAAAACTAGGCCTATTTCTTATCCGATTAATTGATGGAATCATCGGTAAAATACTCTATTACTAAAATAATTGATAGCTGAAGCTCTACTAAATGCTACCGAGACATTTTTACACAATTTAGATACAAACTAGTGGCAGTGAGCTTCAAATCTGGACCTCAAGGCCAATTCTCCTTGTTTTTTTTTCCATTGCAACCCTCTGCTATTTATTTACTCCTAGATCCCTTGGTGGGTGCAAATAATGAGGTCAAATTGAAAACACAGGATTTGAATACCCAGGAAGGAACTAGGGAGTCTGCTGTGTGTTGAACAGTGTTATGAAGCCAATAGGTAGCCTACATAAAGTAAAGTACTGTGTAGAACTGCAACTAATGATTATCTTTTTTTTCCAACTAATTTATCAATTAATCAAGACTATTTTTACACTCTATTAATAGAATTATAACACAAATTAATTTAAAATACAGAAAATATGTATAATTAATATTTCAACATTTTATTCAATCATCTCTTCAAAACAGACAGTATGCACAACAAAAAATAGTCCAATCTTAACTGGTTTACACATTTTCACACACAATATATCAAAATAATATTGAAATAAAAAAGAGTTTAGCTAACAACAAAATAAATGAATATATTCAAGTCTTTCAAGAGGAATAACAAATATAGAGAATTAAATGCTCCTACATATTCAGAAAAACAATTTATATTGTAGGTCAAGAATGTGTATTTATTACAAAGTCAATATTTTACATCCTTCCCTTTAGCTATAATGAGAGAAACATGTTTGTGAAAGCGAATGCAAGAGCATTTTGTTTGCATTTGCACTAAGCATTGCAGATGTTTTGTGTAAGATAAGAATATCTGTTTTTAAGTGACTTTCTCCAAACTGGGATAATGACTTAATCATAATATTCTGTTAAGGTATTTGATTGTTTATTATAATCAGTACACAATTATAGCTGTACTATCACTGTAATGTATTGAACAAAATATAAATAGGCTATTTCTTAAAGGTTTAGCTATTGTTAATTCATGTGACGCTTTAGTATGCAGTGACTAGCGGTACTTATGTGCGCATTTCCTTAATAATTGTAGTATTTTATGCAGCTATACTTTTACAAATAACAGGCTACATGAAAAAGCTATGACAAAATTGATTTTGTATTTCGCCATTTCTACTCTTGGAGGATTGTGATTCTACAGTGTTGGTCAATAATAGGCACGCGTGGCTCTGTCTTTGGTAATGATTATGCATTTTAGGCAGTGATGTTGTGTGTACCAAAGCACCTCATATTGCAGGGAAACATTATCCCATATAAAAATGTTTTTATTTCAATAAATACTGTTGTACAGTTTTATAAGCTGGTCTCTGAAAGAGGAAGTAGACTAGTTCATCATCAACACAAGTCTATCCATAGTGCTTGAATTCAGCTACTATACATCTCCATTGAAATAATGTTCCAATCATTACATGGTTGAGAAATACAACTGTTTCCTATCTATATACTGAGTTGTAGAGTAGGCTACTATTCCCCCTCTGGCACGTTAAGAAAACAACTATGGCTAATCTGTAATGCGTTGAGCAGCATAACGCTCTTAAATGTGGAGGAAGTATCAGCTTGGAGTATCCAGCCTTCTTCAGTTGTACTGCAATAAAAAGCCATTTGTGATTTACGCATATTACATACCACTAGATTGTTGGGACTTTGAAATACTCCCATAATTTGAAGTCCTTGGGTGACATTTGTAGCTGCAAGACCAGGTTGATCTTCACGTTCAGACATCATACCAGTAATATGTCAAGTTGAATAATCAACGTTTTTACGTAATCGATGCTTCATCCCAGCTCTAATACTGAGTCTTGCCAGCATGCTCATCTATGTTGTTTTCTTTATGCATAATATATGTGTGTCTGAACTATACTTTAGTGTCTATAATCACTTTTGTCAAGTCAAAGTAATATTAAAGGGGAGGAATTAACCACTTTAAAATGGAGAAATGGTCTCAATGGTTCCTTCCATGCGCTGTTAGATTCCATATAGTTTTTACATGTACACTAAATGACACCAATCAGTTTACTATTGAATTTAAACACCTTCATCGGGAAATCCTAAAGAAATTGGTAATATTATTTTGTGGATGCCAGTTTTATGTCTGAATGCATGCATGCCGAAATTGTAATTTCAAGTTTTCACAACTGTTTTCAAGTGCAGGAAATTACAGATTTTGTGAACAGGTAGCCTAGCTTGTTTGACGTTTCTGTACACATTAGCAGCTTTTGAGCAAGCCTTTCTCTTTAGTGTGAGTTTGGAACTGAAACTGAAAATATTTGACTTAGAAGTTTCTTACACATAAAAACGATATACCAGAGCCCTGAATTGGTAAACAGGATTCTCAAAAAGGAAATGTCGTTGAAAGGTTTAGTTGCCAGTGCCACAATTATTTGACTAAGTCCCATCACCTGATTTGATGTATCCATGTCAACTGGGTTATGAGTTGAATCGTTTTTCTTGCAAAGCATGTACAGCAAATTTGCCATCCACAATCATACACCAATCCACCATAACATTATGGCCACCTGCCTAATATTGTGTAGGTCCCCTTTTGCCACCAAAAAGGCAACCGCATACACAACAAACTGTGATGCACTGTGTTCTGACAGCTTTCTATCAGAACCAGCATTCATTTTTTCCAACAATTTGAGTTACAGTAGCTCATCTGTTGGATCGGACCACATGGGCCAGCCTTCACTCCCCACATGCATCACTGAGCCTTGGCTCATTTTGAGGAGTTAGAAGCAGGAAAAATGGGCAAGCATAAAGATTTGAGTAACTTTGACAGGGGCCAGATTGTGATGGCTAGACAACGGGGTCAGAGCATCTCCAACCCTGCAGCTCTTGTGGGGTGTTCCCAATCTGCAGAGGGCCGTATTAGGGGTGGAACGGTACATGTATTCGTATTGAACCGAAACGGGGGTCACGGTTCGGTGCATGAATTTACACAGAGAATACACGGTATAAAATAAATTAAACTTGCGTGCAAATTAATTAATGTAATGTGGAACTACCGAGCTCCACCTGTGTAGCCGAGCTCCACCTGTGTATGCAGTTTTTTGTCAGGTCGACGGTCCGGTGAGTGAGTCAGAGATGGCAGCGCTAAGGACGAGAATAGTGAATGGTGAGTGGTGGCGAACCACAAGAGTTAGAGGACCTCTAAGATCTCAAGTTTGGGAAAACTTTGGTTTTCCTGTCAGTTAAGTCATAGATTGTATATATCGGTTACAGTAGTACCGGCGATAGAGTGGTGGATAAGACGAGGACAGTGTGTCGGCGTTGTTCAGCAGCTGTTGGGTATGTAAGTGGAAATGCATCTTACATGCTAACGGATATAAGACGCAGTCACCCAGATGTGCTAGCTAGCTCAGGGGAGCAACTGTATGATACTAGATGGTACAGCTTGAGACATGCACAATTAAAAAATTGCATTCTGCATTTTTGTTTAGCTTTTCCCTCCATTGTACCAAACTCGTACCGAACCGTGATGTCTGAACCAAGGTATGAACCGAACCGTGACTTCCGTGTACTGTTCCACCCCTAGTCAGTACCTATCAAAAGTAGTTCAGGGAAGGAAAAGTGGTGAACCGGCGACAGGGTCATGCGTGGCCAAGGCTCATTGACGCATGTGGGGAGCAAAGCCTGGCCTGTGTGGTCCGATCCAACAGATGAGCTACTGTAGCTCAAATCGCTAAATAAGGTTAATGGTTCTGATAGAAATGTCTCAACACAGTGCATCATAGTCTGCATATCGGGCTGCTGTTGGCAGTTAGAGGGACCTACACAATTTTAGGCAGATGGTCAAAATGTTATGGCTGATTGGTGTATTATTGTGTGCATGTAACCTGATTCAATGAGACATACAAGGATGCAATGTCAATCTCTAATTCAAAGGACTTTTACTGTGTGATTGAATAGTACAAGGAATTCACAACCCTGTGTTTTAAAGCTTTCAGACTGGTCCAAGGTCCTGTGCAGATTGTCTTGAACTCAACATGTACTTCTACTACTCCTGCTCCACAAAGATTCTAGATTTTTCCTAATAAAAGCATTAGAAGAAGACGGACTAGGATTTGGATTGGGATAGGATACGGATTCTGTAATTTTTTTATTGTAATTTAAAGCATTAGAAGAGGATGGACTAGGATTTGGATTGGGACTAGGATTAGGATACGGATCACCTCCGCCATTGTTCTTGGAATCGATCAGTGAGTTTAAAGCCTGCAGGTACCTTGGGTTTATTTTAGCAGGGCCTATCCTACACCAACAATGACTGATGGGAGGATCTACGTGGGGAATCTTCCAGTGGACGTCCAGGAGAGGGACATAGAGGACCTTTTCTTCAAATATGGAAAAATCCGGGACATCGAACTAAAGAATAACAGGGGAACCATCCCTTTTGCTTTTGTTCGCTTCGAAGACCCACGGTGAGTTCCTGGGATAGTGCGTGTACAAGTCCAATCACAATACCTGGCTGTTTGGCAAGCTGTTCTCCTCTGATTTAGTAACACCAGGGACTCACCTCAGTGAACGGGTGGAGAAGGCGTTGCCAAGTGTCTGTCCCGTAGGCTAGTAAGTAAGGAGTTATGTGCTCTCTCCTCTTAGGGATGCAGAAGATGCTGTCTATGGAAGGAATGGATATGGATTCGGAGACTCCAAGCTGCGTGTAGAATACCCTCGCTCCTCGGGCGCCAAATTTAATGGCCCTATGGGAGGCGGAGAAAGAGGAGGGGGACCTAAGGGGAGGTTTGGGCCCCCGACTCGGAGATCTGAGTACCGGGTGATAGTGACTGGTAGGTGGACGTTCTGAGTCGTAGGCACTGTTGTTTTTGTCTCTCTCTTGGCGGACTGGAGGACTAAGTGGAGGTCAAGTCAGCTGCCCCAAATCAAACACGAACAAAACAGTAAAAACTCAAAACATGTTGACTGCATAAACCCAAACACCGGCCATAGTGACTGGTAGGTGTAAGTTTTATCATAAATCTTTGTTTTACCCATTGCTTGGAGTGTGTGTGTGTGTGTGTGTGAGTGTGTGTGTGTGTGTGTGTGTGTGTGTGTGTGTGTGTGCGCTAATATCTTATTTTTTGTTCAACAACTGGCAGCCAGGTCATACTTTTTTTATTCAAATTGAGAATCATTATTAGCGTGTTTCACAGTATTTACATTGTTTCCCTCAAAATTTTGCATGAAATTAAATTGCAAATATGAACTGGGGACATGCCAACTGACGCGCTGCTACATTATGCTGCACTTGAAAAGGAATAGTTGATGGCTCCCAAATTGTCCTTTTCCACAGTAATGAGCAGTCTGTGCAATGCTAGTGAATTGACAGCCTGCCGTTTCCCCACCCAGGCTTGCCTCCAACAGGGAGCTGGCAGGATCTGAAGGACCACATGCGCGAGGCAGGGGATGTATGTTTCGCGGACGTGCAGCGTGACGGTGAAGGGGTGGTGGAGTTTGTCCGTCGGGAGGACATGGAGTATGCCCTACGCAGACTGGACAGGACGGAGTTCCGTTCCCATCAGGTATGATCATCACACCGCAGGAAAATATGCAAGCAGAGCATTACATCAGTGCATATCAAACCTCTCCTGGGGGTCTTTATGTTACAGTAGCCAAAAACCAGCTGATCCTAGTCAAGCAGTCAAGTGCTGTGTAATTAGTTGTCAAGTTGATTCAGGTGTGCTAGCTCTGAGATACATCCACATGGAACAGCTAGGGGTCCCCAGGAGAGGCTGGAGAGTTCCTGCATTAGCTGATTAACAAGCTCAAGAAGGGGAAAGTATCCTTAGTCAGTTACTCTGCATGTTGTCTCAGGGGGAGACGGCCAACATCCGTGTCCACGGAGAGCGGGGTGCTAGTTTCGGACGATCGCGGTCTCGCTCCAGATCTCCACCTGGGCGTGGCTACTCACCACCATACCAGAGCAGAGGGTCTCCTCCACAGCGTTACCAATCACCCCCACGCCGTGCTGTGTCCCGCCACAGCCCCCCAGCGAGAAGACACGCCATAGCGCACAACAGCCCACCCCCACGCCACTATCGGTAGATCAGCCTGTCAGCACGGATGACAGGGGCAGTGGAATGTTTTTATTTCAGAAAACGTCCCTGAAACCCAGAAATAATTGCCCCCTTTTGCCTGCTATGTGCGTTCCATAAACATCCCCCCAGCCTTTAACTTTGATTTCTTTCAGTTAATTGACATAAGCTTCAGTTCTGTGTCGAGTCACAATTGTCAGCTCAATTGTCCATTTTTGCCATTTTACAGTTGTAGTAGCTGAGGTACATTTATCAACATGATCTGTTTGTAATGAGCACTGCCCTGAGAAGTGGGACACTCAAACTCAATGTGAAAATCTGCCTGCATTTTTTTTTTATTACTTTTTTAAGGAATTGTATGTGTCTCTAAGAGAGTGAATGTTTGGAAATTGATTTTGACTGTAATCAGCTAGTTAACCTGTGAAAATCCTTATTTGATTTATTTTAAATAAATGTATAACATTTTAACATTCCTCTGCTTTCCTTGCAAATGTTTTTGTAACGTGTGATGACTGCATGCAAGCTCATTTGTTTTTCAATTAAAGCACTGAAACAACACCAGCACTCAATGTTTTGTCACAGATTATGCTTTATGCCACACCTTTTATTTTGTCATTTCAGGGGATACGTCTGTCTAGAAAGCTTAGAAAACCCTATTTTATAGATATTTACTACTGTTACTATCATAGGATGAATAATACACTGAACTAAAATTCCAGTTAAACAAAAAACTGAAGTGCAATAGACATCACCTAATCTTACCTAAGTGTAAGTGACTTTGAGCATTCTCTTTGAGCCCAATGGATCCACATTGATGCTGTCATCAGTCTTGTGAAGCACAGTGAAACCAGGGAACTCTTATAATAGGGATAAGCAATTAAAATGACCAATTAACATAATGGCATGAAAATTCATTTCAAAGCATCATAGTCCTCTTCCATTCATTTGTATCAACCGTGAACAACACCGCATTACATGCATCTTGTGATGTCTGTTTGTTGGTTGGACCCAAAGGTCGAATTTCCAGTTCCTGTAGTTAATCAATGCTCCACATACAGACATTTACCCTCATTGTCATTCAGTATTTGTGGTTCATCATATGAATGCTCGTTAGTCCACACCAGATGCACAGTGACCTCACGCAAAACCCAATCCAAGCTAAAATGGTGAAAACCCTGTACATGATCCATGGCTCCCCTAGTAAGCAATGCAGGTGCGTTCCAAGGCCAGATGGAAATCCATCTTGTCAGCCGCCAGGTTTATCCTTATTGGGACCCATGAATTCTACACCATCAATTGGAATGTCCTTTTCTTTGATGGCCTTCTGCAAATTCAAGCACACATGTACCTGTTTAGTAATTAATGGGAACTCCAAATGGTGTGCATTATGTACCTTGAGACGAATGCAACGTTGTTAAGAGGTACAATACGTGATCAAGGAGCGTTTGAAAATATAATAACATACAGATTACAGAAAGTAAATTAACAAAACTTAAAATAGATAATAGAAATAATAAGTACCATCTGTCCCTTTTGTCCAGTTTATTTTGTTTTTCAGTATTTGAAAATTAGGAAGATATCTTACTGTCCTGGGAGCTGATTTCTTGTGATTGGATTTAACTACGGTGTTGCGTGCCATTTTCAAACCTAGATATTGTGTAGCAAGACCCGAGCAGTGTTGTACACATTTCTTTAATAACGATATTAACTTGAGCTGTGTTGTTTAATCGTTTAGTAGGTAGAGATTTTAATGTCTCAATATCAAACATCTAGCCAACTAGAACGATCGCCTTATTCGTCCTACTACAGCTCAAACTTGTTGACCAGAAGAGCTGCAAATTGTCTAGACTAAAATAACCATATTCAATAACAGTTCTTTACATGCATACATTTAGATCTGACTCATTTTTGTTGCATCATGACTCTTTTGGTTAGATAAAGCATACATTGTACAGGAACAGGTTGCGGGGAAGCCGATAAAGTACGTAGTTCGCTAAAAATGTACATCCATGTTTTATTTACTGTATTTACCTGAACACAATGTTGATATTTCTTGAACATCTCCGTACAAGGATCACCGCTTCGATCTCCCTTCAAGAATTTTTCAGCAAACCAACGGTTAAAGCACTGGTCATATTCCCGTTTTAGGTCAGTGCAGCCCTCTCCAACACTATTCATCTTAATATCTTGACCGTAAGGTGATACAAAATACTGAATTAATGAATAAAACTTAAGTGAAGTATTGTATTTTAATGGCAAGCTAGCTCAAATGTTCTCTTCCGTACAGTCTACATGACTTTCCTTGAACCACATGGTGTGATTGGCCAGAAAACGTGGCGTATATTGATGACGTAAATAAACAAGCGACACTTAAAAACAATCTGCACCACTATGGATGTGTTAAGAGAACTATGCGGAAAACGTGTCCAAATGGTCTTAATGCAATTACTGTGAACATATAATGGATAGACATACAGTATCTCTGTAATGTATATTTAAGCAACAATTCACACTTGTGTGTGAGACAGGGCCAATATACTTACCTAAAGGCAGTGTTGGGTAAAGTAGCTTGCACAGTTACATTCCAGCTACTTGCTGAGTTCACAAGTTTTGGGAAGTCCCTAATTAAGACAAAATGATCAGGTAAATGGAGTTCATATCCTACTGGTGACCATGATTGATATGTTCTTTACTCTTTCTATTTCTTTTATAGCTTACGTTTAAGATATGAACTTCATTTACCTGATATTTTTTTCTTAATTAGGGACTTCCCAAAACTTGTGAACTCCGCAAGTAGCTGGAATGTAACTGTGCAAGCTACTTTACCTAACACTGCCTAAAGGGCTGTTCTCAGGGAGCACCTACAATAACTGTGCCCCTACACAGTATACCTTAGAGGTGCTATTATAAACTGGTAACCCCAAAAAATTTGATAATTTACCTATAGTATACAATAAAAATGGTAACAATTTATCAGCATTCAGGGTTCAAACCATCAGATTTTTTCTATTCCATAGCGTCTCATATGTCTGTGACACCTATAAAGTTTAAAAAGAATAAAGGTATTTCATTAGAAGGCTGCTGCTAACGTGAGCAAGGATTTTGCAGGAGTTTAGAAAGTGTACATCATCCAACATGACATTTCAGATTATAAAGAAGGATTAGCCAATGATCTAAACTTCTAAAGGATCATCAGGTTGAATCAGCCATCAACCATTTGGCCATCAGTATGAATCAGACAATGACTTAATATCCCATAAAAGTGGTGAACGCTTCTATAGTGATGTCCATGCTAGTCTGTTTTCTCATAGCCCAGTAACCATCCCTACATGGCAAAATGAATTGAATCAAACTAAACAATACTGAATCCAAAATAGTCTGATTGTTTAATACACAGAAATATAATAACAACAATAAACTGTTTAAGAATACACTGAGAAAATAAGATTATTTTCTAATTTGCTACTATGTTGGTTTATGTTTCTCTATTATCAAGCGACAAATCACATGTACAGTAGCTTGTGTGTACATATCTACTAATAAACAATATACACTGATCAACATTATGACCACCTGCCTAATATAGTGTAGGCCCAGCCTTCTGCCAAAACAGCAGCACCATATGCAACAAAATGTGATGCATTTGTGTGTTCTGACACCTTTCTATCACAACCAGCATACATTTTGTAATTTTTTCATGTTTCTAATACATCAACATTGAGGACAAAATGAAAAGCAGGAAATAATGGCAAGCATAAAGAATTGAGCAATTTTGACAAGGGACAAATTATAATGGCTAGATGACTGGGTAAGGCATTCTCCAAAACTGCAGCTTTTGTGGGGTGTTCTAATTTTGTAGTGGTGAATACCTTTCAATAAGTGGTCCAAAGAAGGAAATGCTGTGAACCGGCTACAGGGTCATGGGCGACCAAGGCTCACTGATGGATGTGGTGAGCGAATTCTGGCCCGTGTGGTCGAATCTGACAAGCTACTATAGCCAAAATTGTTGAAAAATTGAATGCTGGTTCTGATAAAGGTGTCAGAACTCAGTGCATAACAGTTTGTTGTATATGTGGCTGCTGTTTTGGCAGCGAAAGAGGGGGCCTACACAATATTAGGCAGGTGGTAATAATGATATGGCTGATCGGTGTAGCTACCTTGTTATACTCACAGATACCTTTGAACATTAGCCTATGTGCTACAAATCATTTTACAGTTAACAGTACAGTAGTACAACAGCAATTTCCATAGATTTTTAGCCAATCAGTAGTGTGTGTGTGTGTGTGTGTATGTATATATATATATATATATATATATATATATATATATATATATACACACACACATAGACAGATTTAAGCACTAATACAAAAACACTGTAATACATGGGACATTATGTTTGAGGTACAGCCAGGGGTTTTGTAAAGTGTTCCTGCAATGTTGGATGAGAGCAGACTTTCTGGCTGCGCTTTAATTCTGTGAAAGTTTATAACTGATGCATGATGGCAATGTACAAACAACATCTCATTTGGTTATCATATTGAGAATATCCCTGCACAAAATAGCTCAATTTAAGGCAAATCAAATACAAAAACATCCCGAAGCAATATGCAAAGAGTTTTTGTTTTTAAAATGGTACATTCACTAAGTGAACAATTACATGTCTTCATAAACTTCTTGATTACAATGTTAAGTACCTGAACATAGGAAAGTGCTTTTAGAGACTGAGACACAGAAAATACTGCGTTGTGCAACTTCTGAAGTGTAATAATAGTTTCAATATGAGTCCCTTGATGACTTCAGGAATCAAAATAAAGAACAAGCATGATTTTAAAATACTGACTATGCATTCAATTAATTTTTATACAAATACAAGTTACCGTTTTCAGAATACATAGATTTTCATGTGACTTTCTTACGATGTTTGCAATTTTGCACACCGAAAGGGATGGGAAAAGTCTCATGTTAGATCACTTGTTTTCTATAAGTGTCTGCACTTTAAGGACCAGGTCTCGAGCCTTCGATAGGACCTGTGGGACATTGTGATGCTCTGCCATTTCTGTAGAGGGAAATAAAAAACACATTGTCATTTAAGACTAACCAGTTGCTTTGACTTACATGTGAGTGTAATCTATGCAGGTACTGTACACCTTTTGCTCATTTGGTACTGTAAAGGCAGTTGTTACATTCAGATCACATGCTCACCATTGAAGAACTTGATGATGTCAGTGAAGTCCATGTTGTTCTCCAAGATGATGTCTCGGTACATCTCCACCATTGCAAGAGCGATGAAGAGGACGAAATGAGATGAGGAGGTATACGTGGCCGCCCAGATGGTCTCCCACACAGAGAACACGTCATCATACACCATCTCTGGAGGAACACAGTGCAAATAAATTGAGTAATGCACAGTCAGATGTGACCTGACTGCAAAACATTAAACTAACAGAGAATAAAAACAGGAATGACTGGTAATTGTCTTTTTGTTACACAAGAAACAACACAGTATTTAAGTTTAAGCGTCAGGTATTCCTTTGGTTCTAGTGTGAAATCCTAAGTTATGGTGGACACCCGTCTTCATACAGATAGTTTATTATGCATTGTAACACATGACCATGCAGATGTCAGCACCTCGTTTGAAGTCTAGCAGGAACCAACGATAGCAGAAGTAGAAGTGCGTGTAGTCACCGTTCATCTGCATCAGTTCAAAGAGCTCTGAATCAAGGATCTAGTAAAACAACCAGAAAAGGTCAATGTGTAACTCCAAAGTACTGCTCATTTACCTTTCATAATGGGATTGGATGGTACGTGTATGGTACCTGAATGAGGGAGCGCATGTTGGCAAAGTGTGAGTCCATTGCCCCTCCATGGGGAAAGTTCTGATTCATTCTCTTCATCAACTCGGAGAAGCAGCTGAACGCCATGACCTCTGAGAAATGCACAAATATCGAAAGGTTCATGTTAACTTCCTTGTGTCTGTAAAATATGCAGCTGTAAGTGCAGAGGCATTGTGCAGGCAGACTGACCGTCATCCAGAACGACCAGTAAAGGAGCCAGTAGATCACACATGCCCTGGACATAGCCTATCTCCAGATGCTGCCACACATAACTGCACATGATGTTGCGTAGCTTCTCCAGGTTATCAGGGGTGAAGTACCAGTAGGTTCTGTCACAGCGCCTCACATCCTTATCAATGCGATGCACGTTGAGCAAGTACAAGTCCAACTGCTCTTGCTGCAAAGGGACTAATATTGGTTAAAGTGATTCTTGCTTTTGTATAGCTTTAAAGCAACGCTGTTGCTAGTTGGGCAGTGTATGTTGAATCAACCATAAGCCATTCAACCTGTATAGCCACCACTACCTCCAAAACAGACACTTTTGTGTTTAAAAAAAAGGGACATTATTTCTCTGTTAATTAAAATAACGTTTTGAATATTCAGAAGCTAATATAAATACATTTTCTTGGTACTAATCGCCAGTCATAAAGGTTGCCTACTTGTAGGGGGGGGGGGATATCAACTTCCAATATTCATAACATACAAAAACCAAATGGAGTTACAAGGTTTTTATCCAACTGCGATGTTGGGTAACTCGTTTGATATACTTACAGAATAGGTGGATCCGGCAGGGGACCCTGACGAGACCTCAGCTTGGAGTTCTTCTGTCACAACAACTGAATCTGACTGGTGGTATAAACTCTCCATCTCAGGCTCCTCTTCAGACAGGGTTAGCTCTGTTCCGTCAGGACTGGTTTTGGAGCTTACGTCCAGGACAGGGTCTCCTGAGTCAACTCTTCCCAGGGCAAAGGGGGCAGGTGGGGGTGCCATTAAGCTTGACAAGGGTCTAGCCCAGGCTGTGGGAATGTCTTCCATCTCTAAGGCGGAGGGTGAGTCATCAGAATCTAGTGTATCAGGAGAATGCCGGGAGTGGGCTGGCACTATAACACTGGCCTCAGGATGGGTTGGAGTCAATACTGGCATGGCATGTTTCTCGAAATTTACTGTCATTTCTGTGGTTATCTTACTGTTTTTCTCAGAAACATTGGCCTCAGAGTCTAATGATTTGTTGATGGCTACTTCTGGCAACCTGTCTTCAGTAGTATAAATGTCTTTCACACAAACACTAATCAGGCTGGGCGGAGGGCTTTTAATGTTTGGAAATTCACCATCTGTTATGTCGGACTTTATGTACTCTTTTTCTGTGATATGAGCCTCCCTTATCATTGCTGAGTCTTTGTTTTCTTCTGTCACAGATGCCCGTGTGGGACGGGTCTCTTTCGCTGTGGCTTTGCTCTCTTGTGTTTTAGAAACGATAGCCTCGCCTAGTGGCGGAGCTGGAATATATTCATTAGAAACCTCTGTTTCTAGTTTTAGGACGTCAGTGTTCTCAGACGCAAATGCTGCTCTCACTGGGGGCTTTGTGTCTTTTGTGATGGAAACTTTAGACAAAACTAATGCTGTGGCTTTGGACTCTCTGATTGGTGCATCCTTTTCATCAACTCTTATTGGTCCTTCCAAATCGTCAATTTTACCTTCAGTTTCTATGACAACGTTGGGAGTTTCAGTTGGAGGTTTCTCAGCCTTGGCCTGTTGGCTAGATGCAGGTCTTAGGGCAGGTGATGACTCTGGTGATGATTGAATGACTGCTGGTCTGACTGGAGAGTCCAATACCGGACTGTTATTGTTGTTGTTGGTGCTGTGGGACTGTTCTGGAAGTGCTGAGTTAACAGAAACATTACAGATTGATGAGTCCCCAGAGTCTGAACTACCATTTGTAATGGCTACATCTCGTAGAGCTTTTAATAATGGGGTTTTGGGCCGATCTTCACTTTCACCGGGATTTGTCTCTGATTCAATCTGATCCACTTCCTCGACTGACGAAAAGGCCTGCAACAAACAGACCACTGGACAGTGAACACCAAGGACTATCCAGATATTTTCCTAAAATCCTTCAGTATGAAGATATGGTACCTTTGTGCTACTGCTGGATTCACTGTGTGAAGGTGCATTTAGTTTGTCTGAACCAAAGCTCTGTGAGGAATGGAGAAGCAGGATGAGAAGGGCACGGGGAGAGAAATGTCTATTACCCAAGTGACCATGTGTCACATTCAGTTACCCAATGACTTCCTTAAATTGAACAGATATGAGCTTCTTACATCAGTGCTGATGGTGGAGCCTCGCTGCACAGGCTCTGGTCTGGTCCCACTGGTCACAGAGTTGCACTTGGCTATGGCTTCAGCATGCTTCGTCCGCTCGCTCTGTTTCACGATGGCCTCACATCCCAGCCACTCCTTCATGGTATGATTATAGCAGCTCCGCACCTGCTCGTCCACCTATACACACGGACAGACACACAGGGTCACTAATGTGGAAAGGAAGTATGGTTGAGTTTAGAGAATTGCAACTTGATAAAAATGAATAAATATAATTTATAAATTAACTACATTCTTGAGAGTGACTTGACATGGTACTATACACCAGTTCAACTATCCACCCCAAACAGTGATGTACCAATTTGCGCCTCCCCAAAAATCGGATTTATTGAATTATCCAAGTGGTCAAATAGGCATTTATAATATAATATATGGGTTCTATACGTGGTATAACAGAGGGAACTCCAACCCTGGTCCTGAAGAGCTACTGTCCTGATTGTTTTCACTCCCACCCTAATTTAGTAGCCTGGAAATCCAAACCCAAATCCGAAAGATTAAGGGTCTGGTACTGAGTAATGAAAATGGTCCGACTGAGTAATGAAAATGGTCCAACTTTGAAAACCTCACTGCATGCAATTGGGTAACACTACGACCAATCACAACAACAGCGGAGCTAACTGGTAGATTAAACTCTTGCCGTATCTGCTCGGCAAAACAGCAAAAATGTCCATCTTGCAAAGGAACAATTTGAGCGCCGTTTTCTGTTCCTCTTTTAGATAAAAAGCCAAGTCTAACTCGTTTATTGTAGCGGCCAAAGCCGTTTCAAATAACTGGTGTTCATCCGTAACCATCTTGCAATGTTGCGCTGTCGTCATCTGTTTAGCTCGTCTCTGGCTCACCTATATCGGATACACCGATGTGATTGGTGCAGCTTGGCTACAAGGGCATAGTTAATGAGCAGAATTACTGAATGCCAGAGTGACTCGCTGAGCAAATTCAAATTGTGCTCTTGCAAGAACTTTGGATTTCCAGGGTACTAATTTAGTACACCTGATTCCAATAATTAGTGGGTTGATAAGCTGAATGTAGTTGGAGTAGAAGCCTACAAGATGGTAGCTCTACGGGACCAGGGTTGGAGAGCCTCTGGTATAACATGAACATTGTAGAAGTACCAACCTCCCTCCTGCGTTTCTCGCTCATGTCAAAGTGGTAGTGTCCTAGGAGGAATGGCCACACCTCCTTCCGTATAGTAGGGGCCACGCCCCCATAGTACACCAGCCGCAGCAGCTCATGCTCTTCATACGCCTGCAAGACAAGATGGTGTCACTCAATATAGAAACAGACAATACTTCATATTTGGCCTGGCAACGTGTTGTTTCTGCAGATACATTCACACTGGAAGCTAAGTCTTATAGAACGTAATCTGCTGGTTGTGGTTGCATGTGCAGTATGTTGGCCATGACCAGTAGATGGTACAGTAGCTCTTACAGAGTAGTCCTGGAGGAAGCTGCTCCAGATGTCAACAGTGAGTCCACCCCGAGCGTCTTGAGGTATGTCAGGGTCAATTATAGTAAGATTGACCAGGGCAGAGAGATGGATACGGACGGTGGACAGGTGACGGCAGTATGCCAGCCCTTTAATAAAGAAATGAATAAACCTGCATAATTGTCATGATCTAAGCCATAACATGAAGACAATAGCATGATTTTAAATTAAACTTTAATACAAAGTTATGAATCCAAAATGAATTCAGTATGTACAGACTCACAGCCATAGAAAGCACGGGAAATTATCTGGTACTTCATGGTGTCACAGAGGCGTTTGAGTGGAGCCCGGTCCTGGTTGCAGCCGTTGGGTAGTGAGCTGTCAGGTGACCCATTCTGAGAGCAGGAGAAACAGGAGGATTTCCTGGGGGTTGGGTGCCACATATTCACAGGCTGGTCCATCATGTCTGGAGCCACTGAACACCAAAGTTGATTCCATGTTATCAGCAGTCTGATCACGGTTGTGACTGTCATGTCATCAGCAAATTATCAACTACAAATGAAGGATTTGGGTGCATTTTTTAATAATAAAAAAGCATGGAAACATTGACAAACCAGGCCAGATGACAGGGATGTGACAAAGACAACTTGATGCCCATGCATGGTCACACATCCGGGTAACCAGTGGAGAGGGTTACAGGGTGACAGGGTTACGGGCAGAAACACAGGGGCTGAATAGGGAGGGCTGGGGAATGTCAGGTGGGACAGTGGTCACAAAAATTAAACTCATGCTGCATGTTTTTTAGCAGACCATTGAGGCAGAAATACAAAGAGTTCACAAGTAACCTACCGAAGTCTGACGGAGTTCCTGGTAGCAGGATCCGAAAGACATAATCAGTTGCCTCGTCTTCCTCTTTATCTGACACAGACTCCACAGATCCCTGGGGACTCCTCTTCCTCAACTTAGGGAAAACCTTTCCCTGTAAGCAAAAGAAAGACCGCACACTCAAAGACACACTGGCAATTATAAAACACATGTTCTCGTTGATTTGATCTCCCCCTAAATCTCAGATCCCTGTCAGTTATTGGTGATGTAAGACAATTCTCAACTCAATATTGTTCTTATATTGGTCAACTAATGTTTATAAACCCCAATACCTATTCTCCTTGTGCCAATAATAGGTTACGCTAACCTGCTAGCTGAGGCATTACAGCCCTCCTCTCCCCTCTCCACAACACCATTCTACAAGCAGCCTGTCAATTACTTTCAGGGGCATAGGACTGGGGGAAAATGGCTACTAAGTATATATGGTCCTAAAGTGTGGCCCTCAAATGTGGGAATAAAGATGGAAAAGGCCATCAGAGATAGTCTATGAACAGTGACCAGAATTTTGTGCCACGCCCCTGCTCTCAGTCAGATGCTCCGTGCTTTAGCATGTAAGGGGAATTATTTTCCATGAGGTTAATGAACCTGCTTCTCAAACAGACATACTTCTGTCACATGGTTTACAATCAGTCCCACTGCTCTATCAGCAAACACGCTCTATCTGTAATGTCTAATACATTTGTAGAAATAAAATGTACCACAGAAAATAATTATTACTTCAGCTAATACAGTTAATACTGTCCTGATGGATGTAAAGGACAGGAAAAAACACATTCGCAAGGCGAACAAATAATTATCAGATCGGTCAGTCTCGAAACTAACCAATACGGAACCCAGTGTCAGTTTGATGTTAGGACATCTGATATGTTAACTGTCCAGAAGGTGGTGCCACAGGGCTCTGTTCTTGGACCTTTATTGTTCAACTTCTACTGCATATAAATAATGTTAGCAAAATGTGTCAAATGGTATTTCTTTATGCTGATGACATTTATTTTTGTGCAGCTGCACTGGCCTTTGAAGAACTGCAGTTTGCCATAAATATTTTCCAGACTCAGCTCTGTCAGAGGAAGATATTTCTAAATGCTGACCAGACAAATTCTATAACTGAACTGCTGAATCCTACGGAATATTCACTATGCATGACAATAGAGGGGGTTCCCACTTATATATCAGTTGGTTTCTTGGTAGATGAGGATCTAGTATTAAACCCCATATTGTAGGTCCAGTAAAGAAAAACTCAGGTTCCAGTTGAGCATTTGTGCACCATGGGGCACTAAGGTTGGATTCAAAGGTTAAAGGTGCACTGTGTAGAATTATGTGGAGTAAAAACCGAACTACCTTTTCTTTCAGCGACCAGCTTCGCCAAAAGCTGTTGAACATGTCCAGTATTTTATTATATTTCATAAATCAGAAAAAGCTGTTTAGATGGGACAATGATTTCCAACTCTATGCAATGCATATTTTGCCATTCCAACAGGAATTGCAATATGGACGTGATGAGTTGTGTTTCAACTGTGTTTGTAAATGGGCACGCGCTGGTCCATCTGTAATATAATTTATGCATTTTGTGTAACAATGCACTTGATATTAAACATGATATATTGACATTTTTTTATCAAGAAATGCAGTTTGTACACCATTTGTATGCTGGACACTTGAGAAACTGGTTCTGTTGTTACAGCCTAAATTCTACAAAAAAATGAAAATAAAGTTCATGTAAAAATGACAAAATAAAAAGAAATGATTTAACATAGAGATCAGAGTTATCCTTAGTCAAGCAACATACAGGTCCTTCTCAAGAAATTAGCATATTGTGATAAAGTTAATTATTTTCCATAATGTAATGATAAAAATTTAACTTTCATATATTTTAGATTCATTGCACACCAACTGAAATATTTCAGGTCATTTATGGTTGTAATACTGATGATTTTGGCATACAGCTCATGAAAACCCCAAATTCCAAAGAATTAGCATATTTCATCTGACCAATAAAAGAAGTGTTTGTAATACAAAAAAAAAGAAAAGAAAAAGTCAACCTTCAAATAATTATGTTCAGTTATGCACTCAATACTTGGTCGGGAATCCTTTTGCAGAAATGACTGCTTCAATGCGGAGTGGCATGGAGGCAATCAGCCTGTGGCACTGCTGAGGTGTGATGGAGGCCCAGGATGCTTCGATAGCGGCCTTAAGCTCATCCAGAGTGTTGGGTCTTGCGTCTCTCAACTTCCTCTTCACAATA
>JACXGM010007443.1:0-30645 GCA_016801145.1 Umbra pygmaea
AAAAAACACTACAGCCCTTACACTACAGACAAATAATGGGTTTATTGCAATCATAATATAATGATATGCATATAAAAGCATACTGTTATATTGTTTAAAAAAGCACTACAGCCCTTACACTACAGACAAATAATGGGTTTATTGCAATCATAATATAATGATATGCATATAAAAGCATACTGTTATATTGTTTAAAAAAGCTTTTGATGTCTAATATAAGGAAAGGGCAATACTGCCGAAATGACCGTGTAAACAAGTTCTGTATGCCAAAGGTAGAGTTTCTGACAACATGAAAAATGCTGCAGATCCAAATGTATAGTTCACGTCCAAGTACGGGTTCTACATTGGTTGTTTTTCTCCCTGGCTTGCCATTATGTCCCAAACAAAGTCTTGTTGTTGGTCAATGACACAAACAGTCATAAGGCCAGCCTGTTCTGTCATCATGTGTGGGCTCGATGAAGTCAGGGTGCATTTGTCATCCAGCGCAAGGGTCATTACAAAGCAGTCAAACTCCAGGCCCACATGTTATTTCTCATATGGCAGTAAGAGAATTTGACCCAGTGGAACATTCTCATTAGTGTTTTGGTCCCTCTTAGCAGAGTGTTTTCTCACATGCTGTGACAATCAGGGAGAAAACAAGCCTTCTCCTTTCCTTTGTGTCTATTTCTGTCCACACATGATTGTGCCTCAAGCAAACTCTACTTCTTTGAAATAATGTCGGATTTGTCATCAAATAATAAGTCTGGCATTTTCTGTTGTGCCAGAAAAGAACAGCAACATAACGGTTGGTGGATATTGGTGTGTTTGTGTGTTTAGGGTAAGGGTTAGAGGATTAAGGTAAGGGGAGTTGAAACATGGATTTCTGGTTTTCTGGCCCACGCTAGGATAGAAAAACAAAGTTGTCTATTTGTCACAGTGGGGCTATAATCACTAGATGTGACTGTGTGGGTGACTGTGTGCCAGTGACCTGCTGGGAAGGCTGAAGCAGATCTAGACACAGCAGACTTCTGACAGCCTTTATCCTTTACACCCCTCTGGGAATGAGAAACTGTGACTCCTTTATATTCGCATACCCAGGCTCTAAGTCGTACTATGGACTCTAATGATCAATTCGATGCTATTTATAGGCATTATCTTGTGATTGCACCCATCTCAAGGGAAATGGCAGTTTGCTAAAGGGTGGGATTTAATCTTCAGCCAGCCTTTCCAGTGGATCCCTTACGGTGACAGTCCTGGTTAAGAGCCTGTGTTTTCTGTGAATGCTGTGTTAGAACACTATGAAAGGAAATGCTTCTGTCACAGGAAGCCTTCAATGGCTCAAGTTGAATGTGTCCCTTATACTGACACCCATTTCATAGGACTAGGTTTTTGTTTGTTGTTATTTGCTTGCCTAAAGTCTACACTCAGATTAGCCTCACTTCCTGTCCATTCATTGTTAAACTGATTATTTTTTCTTGGCTGTAGCTGAAGTGGTTGTAAATGTTATTTTTACGTTTGTAACCTTTGCCCTCCTGTCTTCTTCCCTAGGCTGTGACCAAGCGGGTGCACTGCGATGACCAGCCGCCACTCCACCAGCCATGCAGACAAAACCAAAGCTCCTCCTACCTCTGCTTCACGGCCTCCCGCCGGGCCCAAGCTCCATGTCCAAGGCTCCCTGTCCCGGGAGAACGTCACAATCCACTTCTCTGCCCTGGGCAAAGAGGAAGAAGAGGAGGAGGAAGAGCTCTACGGGGTAGCCATCTCCTCAGCGCTCCATGTTCAGGAGGACCCGGGAGTCGTGACGGCCCTGGAGGCCAGTGAGGAGCTAATACTTGAGGGAGCAGGTTTGGACTGTGAGGCTGCAGTTCTGCCTTTGTCAACCTCAACTAGTCCTACAAGTTTTTTCAGCACACCATCTGAACCGAATAGCGCGGCTCCTCTTCCCGCTTTCACCTCCAACACCATCTTTTCAGCTCCTGTCCCGGCATCCACCTTTGCTACTTCCAAGTCCAGTGACAAACCCTTCTTTAGCTTGGTCAAGTCACTATCCTCTGACACTGTGGAGCCTTCTGAGATCTCCATGCCCCCCGCTGCCGCAGCTCCTGTGCGCCACCGCCACCTAATGAAAACCCTGGTCAAGTCACTGTCCTCGGACACTCCCTCGGAAACTTCCTCCTTGCCATACCGCCTCTCAGACTCGCGTCTCAACCTGCAACTTTTCAAACAGTTCACTCATTCCCGTACACCGGTGGCCGTCATCGCAGGTGGAGACTCCAAGACTGCCCCTTCTTCGCCGCTTACCTCCCCGGACAGCCGTAACTTCTTCAAAGCGTCCATGGAGGCGAGCATTGAGGACACAAAGCGACGTTTCTCAGAGGCCATCTACGAGCCTCTCCAGTTGTTTAATAAGATCATGGGGGATGACAGTGGAGGCATTGGCAGCAGTCCTTTCCGTTCTAAAGCTCTCTCATCTAGCGCTTCGGAGCTGACCAACATGGCCTCCTTCAACAGCGGCCAACCAGAGAGCAACAACAACCACTACACCATCAAGGAAGAGGAAGCTGATTGCAACTCAGACTCAGAAGAAATCTCCAGTGGAGCAACTATTATTGGCTCGCCAAACCCCTCTTCTGACACTAGTCTCAACAAGAGCCCCAAGATGTCTTCATCTGCTTCTACCTCTCTCGGCCTTGACAAGTGCTCCATGTCTGCTCTGGCCAAACTAGAGGAAGAGGACTTCTGCATCCTGTCTAGTGACGACTTTGAGGAAGCTGAGGAGGATTTTTCAGATAAAACTGACAACAGGGGTAGTCGAGTCAGACTGCCACCCAGTGGCGTTATAGAGCTCTGCAGCGATGACAAGTCTGAAAGGGGCATTCCCTTGCCAAGCGTTCCATACTACACATTAATATTTCTTACAGTGCTGGTATATGGGTTCTTTGTATTGCCGCTGCCCACCTATATCAATGGAATGTTCATCGGCGTGGTACTGGGGTTCATGTTAGCTATAGCTGTGGTGTGGTTGGCCGGACCCAAGCCGTCTGGCCGCGCCATCCAACATCCCAGATGGCAAGGGGAGCTGTGGAACATGGGTACACTTGACATCAAGGAGCCAGGCACTTTCAAGGTGAGGAACTCTATATAAACAAAACTTGTTTTACTATAAACATGGGAAATGGTTGGAAGTGTCTTTGGTAAATACATGGTCTTCTATTAGGTCTGGGCGGTATACCTGTGAAAAAACAATACCAGTATCATTTTATGAACCCGTTTGGATTTTTACTATACCTTGTAAACTGGTATTTTAATGTTTATGTTAAATGTAATTATTTACATAAGCCATTCGAATTGCATGTTTATGTAAACAAAACGTGGGAACTGACTACATGGAGCAGCCAGTGGAGTAGAAAGACTGATGTGAGGAATAATGTTGCGGAAGGAATTCAGCTGATAAAAAAACGAAGTGCTGTATGTGTAGTATGTGTGCAATCCATAAACCTCAGCAGCACTATTATTCACAAATCTGCAAATTATCAACATTTTAACAAATTATTATGTTATAGAAAATTAGATTCATAGCTTTTGAATTTCAATATAAACAAGCGTAGTCTGATTTGTAATTATTAAAGGAAAACTCCAGACTACTAAACACCTTTGTTATGCCATGTTTCTGACATGAGTTACTAAATACACCTCAGCGCGTTCGGTAATTCCCTACTCGGCCACCATAAGTTTTCTAAAAACCTTTGGTTACATCTCTGCAACATTTTTTGAAATACATCTATGTGTTCGTTTGACTTCCTGGTATTTATTTGTCCCGTTTTGGCTCTCCTATCATCTCGTCTCAAAGATCGACTCACTTCACAACAAATATTTTGTATCTAAAGTATTTTACATCTTAATTTCTAACCTATATAAATTTTAATTTAGTGACATTTATGTCATTGTTTTATTGATCACTTTGTTAATAAGCTGGGGCAAATTATGAATATTCACACAAAACATGGGCACAGCAAACGTCTTTTTTAAGATATAGACCAAAACATTTGTGCAAACAGCATTTGCAGTAAAAGAACATCCCTTGGAGCAACATAGGGTAAAGTACCTTGCTCAAATACACAATGTAATTCGGCCTACTCGGGAATGTAATGGTAAACCAGTTGACTGAGCTGTTTGACGCCCCATGTGATCTCCTAAAAGCAGGATTAGTAATATGACATTGGTTTACTGCTGACCCGCAAATATTGAAATGCATATGATAAGAACACCTTGTCCACCTTGACACAAAGAACTGACATCAATATCATGCATTAGTCTTTTCTGGCTTGCGGTTGATTAAAAACTGACTAATCCTATTCTGGTCATTCTGAGATGAAGAAATACATTCCTAAGAACTTTCATAGGGTATTGCACACACGTCAAACTGACCCACATACCACACCAGACCCCCCCCCATGGATTTCTCCAAGGTAACTAAATATTACATCTACATTGTAGTCATTTAGGAAACAATGGGTTTCTCCAAGGTAACTAAATATTACATTTACATTGTAGTCATTTAGGAAACAATGGATTTCTCCAAGGTAACTAAACATTACATTTACGTTGTAGTGTTTTAGGAACCGCTCTTAACCAGTGCGACTTACTGGAAGTACAGTGACATCACCAGGACAACTTAGGGTAAAGAGCCTTGCTCAATGGGTGCAATAACTATTTAGCAGTTTGGTAAAACTCCCTAACTACTGTGTCATCTGATTCCCCACAAATTGACTGAATGCTCAGTCATGGTTAGAGCCATGGAAACCAATTCAAATAAGTTTTTTACTCATTCATCTTTTTAATAATCCCTTAAATCTCCAGTCCGTGACTTTTATGTTATGATGTTTAGGATATTGTTTATATTATATGCACAATTTAAATGGAATCATTTTCTTACAACAGTTAGCTTGAAACCCAATGGTATTTTTCATCCCCATGGCAGCCATTTCCTTACGTAGCATCAGGGAAGGAATCTCCTTCAGAATCTGTAACATATGATTTACTAAAGTGGAGGTAGTGTTGTTGACAGAAGTGTCAATAAAACCAGAGATGGACAGTGATGTCAAATGAAGTTGCAGATTGCGCCCAATATCTACACAACATTCCAAATGATTATGCAAATTATATTTTACACTGATTTTCCTAAATAGTCGATGCAAATGACAGTCAGTATAATTTTTAAGTCACCAACCGTTAGGGTATAAGTCGAATGTCATCAAACAATCCACCCAATGAAATTAGTATTTTTTTCAAAAATAAAAAAGTGCACCGTTCCAAATTATTGTAAAATAAGTTTCAAAATATTTTATAGGTTGTAAAGAACTGAAAATGGCTATTTGTTGAATTTGCAACATTAGGAAGATATTATTGACTGAAATAGCTTTTGATTTCAGTAAAACACATCTTAACAGGGAAAGTTACATGTTAACATAGGGCCCCTTCTGTGATATCACCTTTACAATTCTTGCATCCATTCAACTTGTGGGTTTATGAAGAGTTTCTGCTTGAATTTCTTTGCAGGATGTCAGAATAACCTCCCAGAGCTGCTGTTTTGATGCGAACTGCATCCCACTCTCAGATCATTTGCTTGAGGATGCTCCAAAGGTTCTCAATAGGGTTGAGGTCAGGGGAGGATGTGGGCCACACCATGAGTTTCTCTCCTTTTATGTCCATAGCAGCCAATGACACAGAACTAGGCACGGTTCTTCTTTTTGTACCATGGAAGAAGGTGGTCAGTCAGACACTCTATATACTTTGCCAAGGTCATTTTCACACCTTCAGGGACCCTAAAGGGGCCTACTAGTTCTCTCCCCATGATTCTGGCCCAAAACATGACTCCGCCACCTCCTTGCTGACGTCACAGCCTTATTGGGACATGGTGGCCCTCAACCAACCATCCACTACTCCATCCATCTGGACCATCCAGGGTTGCATCAGTAAACAAGACTGTTTGAAAATTAGTCTTCATGTATTTCTGGGCCCACTGCAACCGATTCTGCTTGTGAGCATTGGTTAGCGGTTGCCGAATAGTAGGTTTATGCACAAATGCAAGCCTCTGGAGGATCGTACACCTTGAGTTTTACGGGACTCCAGAGGCACCAGCAGCTTCAAATACCTGTTTGCTGCTTTGTAATGGCATTTTAGCAGCTGCTTTCTTAACACTAGAACCCCCAAACGCCAACACCATCTGGCATTTGAGTTTGTAATTAAAATGAATCTGTGATTTCGAAAGCTATAACTTCCTCCTTCCTTGACTTTTCTAAATATGTGTATTTTACATTAATCCTTTGTCCAATTTCAAAAATCTCAAACGGTAAAATATTTATAGATGATTTCCATGTTTTTTTACCCCTAATTCCTACTAAAACCGCCAAAATTAGATACCTTGTTAACGTTGGTACCCAGCCAATTATCTGGTACCCAGGCGCTAAGCAACCCAGGCGCTAAGCGACCCAGGCGCTAAGCGACCCAGGCGCTAAGCGTCCCAGGCGCTAAGCGTCCCAGGCGCTAAGCGTCCCAGGCGCTAAGCGTCCCAGGCGCTAAGCGTCCCAGGCGCTAAGCAACCCAGGCGCTAAGCACCTCTCACTGAATGAATGCTGTCAATGGCTGTATGACCAATAACCTCAGACAAAAGATCTTTAGCTCTGGCTGAGAATAACTAAATAATGTGCATAATTTCTTAAAATATTTTTCACTTTAGTATTTACAATATAATGTAATAAATAAAGTGATTGGCTATCATGTGTTTTAGAATTGTTGCCGATTATTATACAAGTACAAAATGCTGCTTCTCATAATTCAACATTTTGCAGTAGGCTATATTCATGTTGTTGCAAAATAAGTAATTCAATAATACTTATATTATTCAATATTTGCTATTTATTGTTTACTACGCTACCATAATCTTAAAGTTTTAAAATCACAATTGGCCAAATGTCGCTGCGTTTACTTATGTAAAATAAGTAATAAAATAACATTTGGGATTGAATTTATAAGTAAATATTATAAACTGTTACATTTTATATCAGAGAGAATGAGAATCAGATGAATCCATTTGAAATCTGCCTGAGAATTGGCTATATGAATGTACGATAATATTCAGGTGAGCAAGAAAATATTGTTTTTCACCAGCTCAGGCATAGTATGGCACTATAGGCTACATAAACTTAGATTTAGTTTGAGGGGGGTGAGGGGGTGGAGGAGGGGCCATGAATATAGGCTACGACAATTACACTCGAAGCATTCATTGCGATCTTGTAGGTTTGTGGCTTGTATGGAGGGAAGACCATGGATGTGGAGTAATTTTGGTCTGATCAATATGGAGTTGACAGAGATTATGCGATAGGCGTTTTTTGATGATAAGGATACAAGAAGACAACGCTTCAAAATGGACAAGTTTGCTGCAGTCTCAGGCTATCATTAATTTAAATAAGGTTTTCCACAATCCCTTTTTAATATATACAGGAAACACAGGGAAAAAACATGAATAATACTAAATGAAACTGAATTAAACGGAAACTACTGAATGAAGCCACACTACAGACTATACTTCTAATAGTTGAAATATTTTTTACATTATACATCAACAAAATAAAACTTGTTTTACAAGATGTCTCCAATCTCTAATTAGCAAACACATAGACAACTGTGTGAGGTGAAATTGTTTTGTTTTCAGTGTAATATATCATGGAAACAGGGAAAAATGAATAACGCTGCTTATCCAGAAATAAGTTGACTTGAAAAGGAAAGAATATGTGTCTTCAATCGAGCCTCACTTTTTACAACAGCTGTAGATATATTCATAGCCTAGATATATTCACCTACACATCATTATGTAATTATTATCAGAGTTTCACAGAGACATCTAGATTTTATCATGTTTCCGATTTTTCACTGATTATTTTACAACTACAACACTCTGCTTTTCATAATTCAACATTTTTCCTAGGCTATATTCATGTTGACGTACTATGCTGCCATAATCCTGAAGTTTTTAAATCATAATTGGCCAGATGTTGCCGTGTTTACTCGTAATAGTATATTACACTAGTATATTAGAGGGTGTGTGAGGGGGGTGAAGGAAGGGCTACAAAAGAGCAGGAGCTCAAGAAGGGAAATATGAATAATGCTGCTTGACCAGAAACTAGTGTTTCTGAGGCAAGCAGATATTTATTGAAGTATCTTCTCATATTCTAATAATATACTTCAATTCTAATGTTAGTATTTTTTTTTTACTTCTACATCTACAACATAAAACAGAAAGAAAAGTAGGCTATAACTGGATTTAATAATACAAATTCTACAAGGGCTAAAAATTAGGAAAATAGGCTACTACAGCATAGCTATTACCATTGCTTGGAATGTTGATGGGATAAACCGGTTTGCCAGAGGGGGTGAAGGACAGCCATGAATATAGGCTACGCATAGACAAAACCAGAAAAAAGAAAGTATTTCCACAGGTTTCCCTGCTTTATTGCTGATTTTAAAATCAACAAGACCATAATTAAAAAAAGATAATTTTGTATTGCAGAAGACTTAAAACTAGCCAATGAGATCATGAACTCATTATGAAAATGTTTATTGAGGTAATAAATCAGATGAGAAATGTCTGACTTTCTCATAGACTTCTACAGAAACCGACTTGTTTTGCAACCACACGTGTCGCACCCATCTATAATTTAGATAGAATGCAGGTTTGCTTCACTTTGCCAAACCGGATGCTAGCCCTGTGGTTGCCATTGAGACCTCGACACTGGTGGACAGCAGCAAAACAGCGGCTATATCGATTCAAATTATAAAGTTTGGCAGGAGCCCTTCCCATATTTCGGCTCACTGTATTCCAGCTCAAATGTATGGTTGGATATTACCAATCAATAACACTTGATCAAAGTTGAAATTATCCAGCTCTTCAGGTATTTCCTCACTTGCACTCACATTGTAGAAAAAATCCCACTCTTAATATTTTTACATGTTTTGGGGCTGGAATTGGCCTTTAAAGAACTATACTATATCAAGTATCCTGCAGGGGACTGTCTGTGATGGCAAACCACTAGGGGCTGTCAGTGTTGGTCAGGAAGTTAGGAGATAAAACTTAAGGCGAGGAAGCAGGTTACTTGTCTTTACAATGCTCTCCAATTTACAGCTGTTTTCTAGGCAGCCAATCAACATTGCTTTTGCATCCGATTGTGGTTTTGATAATTTAATTATTGTAACAAAGCCGAACCATGAGCGCCATATTTCTACGGTTAGCTAGTTAATATGAGCAGTAAGTGCTGGTTTGCCCCTGCTAGGTATCTTGATTGTATTTTAACTCTCAGTGTGGGTCATGAAGGCTTGAGGGAGGATTGGTGGTTTAATAGCTTTTGTTTCTCTTATAAGATGTGCCAGAGTTCGGTGTAGCTGTCTTAGCTCCCGCGTTCGGAACACACTTTACCTCTAGCAAACGGAATTCAAGCCTCTGCTCAGTGGACTGTCTGTCTTTCCTTACATTTCTCCCCACTTATCTCACTAGCCTCTGCTTCCTATTGTTCGATCAATACGCTAATAAATACAGTAATACAAAAATACAATACAATGAAAATATATATTTTTTTAGCCAAATGCATGATTGTATTCCATGTGTTTGGAGAAGATGGAGCATTGTGATCCGTCATAAACACTGGTCCTTACAATGATAAAACTTGATTGTGGTTTATTTTCTGAGCATACAGTATATGGGATCAAATATTTATGCACTTTAGTTTTCAGTTCTAGCCAGTGATATTACAACCGAATGCACTGTATTTACTAAATTTCTATTGTACGACACAAAATGCCACATTTTAAATTATTAATGTAAATGACTGAACAATTGCAGGGTTGGATGAACGAGATAACGAACTACGACCCAGAGACTTACCACGCCACTCTGACGCACTCTGTGTTTGTGCGGTTGGAGGGTTCGGTCCTGCGTCTATCTAAACCCAACCGAAACATCGCCCGGCGGGCCACGCACAACGAACCCAAGCCTGACGTCACCTACATCAGTCAGAAGATTTACGACCTCACCAACAGCAAGGTGCAGAAGTGTACATGTGTCACTATCTGCCATGTACTGGAATTCATATAACAGATGACACGTGACAGGTTAGGCATTAAAACTAATTATTCTACACCTGCCCTCCAGGTCCTGCTGGTACCCCCGAGTCTAGCCAGGAAGCGAGTGTGGAACAAGAAGTACCCCATCTGCATCGAGCTGGCCAAACAGGATGATTTCATGTCGAAGGCTGAGGGCGACCCCAGTGACACCTCTGACCGAAACGCTACGGAAGCAGGAGAGTTGACATCGGGGGGAGCCGAAGAGGCGAAACGTTGTCCAGAGCTGACCCTGTACCTCTTTGGTCGAACAGGGAGGGAGAAGGAAGAGTGGCACCGCAGGATCCTGCTGGCCTCAAAGCCACCCAAGACTGAGATAAAGACTGTGAACAGTCAGCAAGGGATTAAGACTGGTGAGTGGTCCTGTAACCATACACACACATATAATAAACACACAGAATTATAGGTTAGCTGCTACCAGTAGGTTTAGCTTATAGCAAGATCCAGTCTACGACTGCATAGCGGTCACTGTAGTGAGTTTTAAATGGGGCGTTGATGAATAAGATGGGTGGCACTCTGATGGACATCATCTAGTTTGTTGAGGAGCGAGTTAGACTGTCCTGTAAATAACAACACCGATATCTAGAATTGGTAAGATTGTCATTTTTGCAAGCGCATGTTTAGCAGCATCATTGGAGGAGGTGTTGGTGTCGAACAGGAAGCGAATCCTGGCCTTGATTTTAAATTGGATGTGGTAGATATGGGTCTGGAAGGAAAGTGAACAACCTAACCAGATCACTTCATATTTGTAGGTGTCGACGTACTCTAATTCAGAAGCGACATTCAAATTCTAAATTGAACCCTGTGGCATACGCAGAGGCACACAAGTCCAGACCACAGACCTTCAGATGTGATGGACGGCACCCAAGCTGAACCAGACTAAGCAGTCTTGTGATAAACCAAGGCTGTTGAGTCTACCAACAAGAATGTGATGATTAACAATATAGGCCTTGGCCAAGTCAATAAATACACACTGCTCAAAGAAATTAAGGGAACACTCCAATCACACATCTGGTCTCAAACGAAACATATTAAAGATCACAATCGTTACTGTACATTGTGTCATTCGTTAAAAACATGAAGTAACAACGGTCAATGGAAACCAACCAATTGAGGGCTGGATTCAAACTCGCACTGAAAATCAAATTAAACAATTGAAATCACAGACCTGAACCAACTGTGTGAATATCATCACAGCAACTCATAATGTGACACAGTAGTGTGTATGGCCCCAATGTGCCTATATGCAATCCTGACAACATCTGGGCATGCTCTTGATGAGACGCCAGATTTTTTCCCTGGGTATCTCCTCCCAGACCTGGTACCATTGGCTAGCCTGACCTGCAGGTCTATGCGACCCTGTGAGGATATGCCTTCCTAGACCATCATTGACCCACCACCAAACTAGTCATGCTGGATGATGTTGTAGGCAGCATAGTGTTCACCACACCGTCTCAAGACCCTTTCACATCTGTCACATGCTCAGTGTGAACCAGCCGCGGTCGGTGGATCTTAATTGGGGAGGAAGGGCTCGTATTGCGCTCGGGACCGGAGTGAATGGAATGGTGCGCAACGCACAAAACCCAGTGTGCAAAACAAAAAACACTGGGTTTTGTGCGTTGCGCACCATTCCATTCACTACGGTCCCGAGCGTAATACGAGCCCGTCCTCCCCAATTAAGATCCACCGACCGCGGCTGTTGTGAACCTGCATCTTTGAAGAGCACAGGGCACCAATGGCAGACCTGCCAATTCTGGTGTTTTCTGGCGAATGCCAATCATACTGGGCTGTGAGCACGGGTCCATACCAGAGGACATTGGGCCCTCATGCCACCCTAATGGAGTCAGTTTGGTCAGAAACACCAGTAGCCTGTTGGAGGTCATTTTGTAGGGCTCTTGCAGTGCTCCAACAAAGGAGCAGATACTGGTCCTGCTGCAGGGTTTATGCCCTTCTACGGCCTTATCCAGGTCTCATTGTTAACGGCCCGCCTCCTGTATGTCTTCCGTGCTCTTGAGACTTTACTGGGAGACACTGCAAACTTCTTTTGGAACAGCATTTTATGGATGTGTCATCCTGGAGGAGCTGGACTACCTGTGCAAGCTGAATGGGCTGCAGGTACCATCTCATGCTACAGTACAAGTAGTGACAAGGACACTAGCAAAATGCTAAATTGAGGAAGAATCAGTCAGGAAGCATAAGAAGAGAGCAATTGTCTGTTGCCACCACCTGCAAAACCATTCCCTTTTTGTGGGCTGTCTTGCTGTTGCCTCCAGTGCACATGTTGTCATTTTCATTTGCACCAAAACAGGTGACATTGATTTACAATCGCTTATGCTTCCTAACTGAACAAATTGATATCCCTGAAGATTAATTTGACGTTGTGTTATACTGTGATGATTGTGTCTTTTTTTTGAGCAGTGTTTATATAAATGTGTACAGAAATTGCTTCACACCCAGACACACTCATTATTAATATGTGTCGGTTGTTCCAGTATGTTGTCTCAGGTTAAACACATCAGCTGGAAACTGCATGGCTGAGAGTGACTACATACCACCTCATAAAAAATACTTTACAGGGTAGCAAATTTTCAGAGAATTCAATGGGTTTCTCTAGATATCTAATTATGTAAAACCCTAAATATAAAACCAGTTCTGAAGAAAAATAAACATAATGTTTTTAATTGTAATATTTTTGCAGTTCTAATTCTTTATGTCCTGAAATGACACTCCTTTTTCCTGTTTAACCTCTGCCCTCTGTCAGGCCTGAGCTCCCATAGCCGCAGTAGTAGCCGTGGCAGTCTGGATGAAGCACTAGCGTTTCAGCCTGGGAGCAGAGACTCCACAGCGGGCACAGCAGCCAAACCAAAGTCCTTACTGGACTACAGCATCTACGTTTCAACCCTGGTGCCCCCCGAGAATTCTATCACGCCTGTTGCTGCAGCCAGTCCTGTAGTCCAGAGTCCGCAGAGTAGCCCTGGGGCAGGCAAGAAGGTAACACATACCACGATTTCTTTGTTATTTTGTATTTCTACTTATTTTAACCACATCCGACTGTACTATTAAGTAAACTTACAGTTAGGTACATGAATATCTGGACGTTGACCGAGTTTTCATTATTTCTGCTGTCTACCACAGCTTATTTGATTTGAAATGAATATGACTTAGCTGTAATTTGAGGGTACTTCATCCAAATCGGTTGAACATTGTAGGAATAACAGTACCTTTTCCATATGCTTGTCTTATCATTCTGGCATAATTTGGTCTTTGTCTCATATGTCCATAGGTTGTTGTTCCGAAAACTTAGAAGGTTTTTGCTAACTCTAATCTGGTCTTAAGTCTTACCAATAGTTTACATCTTGTGATAAATCCTCTGTATTTATTCTAGTGAAGTATTCTCTTGATTGTTGATTTTGACACCGATACACCTACAACATGTACTTACTGTACTCATCTGGCGATTAGTAGTGTTTCACTGGGGAATTTATTTATTTGACATCTACCACAGTTGTTTTTCGTGGTCTGTTCCTGAGCTCACCAGTGCATTCTTTCTTTTTAAGAATTTACCAAAAATTTGATTTGGTCACGTCACTCTAATGTTTTTTTCTCTCTTTGATGAGTTTGTTTTGATTCTTTAGCCTAATAATAACTTGGTTCACTGGGAGTGACAGCTCTTTGGACATTGTATTGACAGTTAACAGCAACAGATTCCAAATGCAAATACCACACTTAGTTAAATCTAGACCTTTTATCTGCTTACTTGTAAATGGGCTAATGAGGAAATGACACACACCTTGAACAGCTGAGCAACCAATTGTCCAAATTCCTTAGGACCCTTAAAAAGAATGGGACTACTTTAAAAAATGCTGTATTTCCTTTAGCGCTGACCCGATTTGGATGTGCGGTCAATTTACAGCTGAATGTCTGCTCATTCAGCTCATATTCATTTATTTACTTTTAATCCCAAAATTCTTTGTAACACAGCTGAAATAATAACTTAGTTAATGTCCAAATATTTATGAACCTAACGGTATATATTAATGAATTCTTAATTGAAAAAATTACTCAGCATTGTTCTTGTCTCAATAAATCTTGTCTCATTTTTTTCCTCTCCACTTCATGCTCGTTCCACTTCCTCCAAATTCAGTTGCCAAGCAGCAACAGCAGCATTGGTCCCATGATGGCACGGGCAGAGGAGGAGCCTGTGGCCTGGGTGAACTCTGTGATTGGCCGGGTGGCCTGGGACTTCCTGTGCGAGCCCTACTGGGCTGATTTGGTCTCCAAGAAGATCCAGATGAAACTCAGCAAGATCAGGGTGAGCGGCTTTGTCCTTTGAACTTTGACCCTGCTTTGTCAAATTGCCACTGGAACTTCTGTACAATGTTGTAGTTAGCTCTTGACAGAGGCTCTTCACTGGGTTCAGAGAGGATGAACCTTCCACTCCCCCCTCCATCTTTCAATCTTTTTATATTTTGGTTCTTGGATTCTTGCATTGTTTCATCTTCAGGCTTTGTACTAGCCCTTTGCCTGAAGCTATTCCCAGACTCCTGTGGTGTTGCCTTGAGTTCTTTTCTCAGCTAGCTGGGTTAGGCTAGCTCCAGTGACAGAGGTTGAAATATGGTAGTGTGATGCCGATACCACTTGTTCTATTAGTTCATTTTTGTTACTTGCTAGTATTAAATACCAATACGAGTTTTTATTAACATCTTTGCCAAATGTCACTCATCAAGCTATAATCTGCCATGCCTTTAGTTGGGTGTTTATCAACCAATTTACCCCCAATTCAAATATAGAAAAGTATATGCTTCTACATATTTAGAAGAACATAGTTTATATTGCAGGTCATGAATGTGTAATATTTATTACTAATAATCAAATGTCTCTTTCCCTTATTAGCTATAGTGAGAGAAACAAGATTGTGAAAGCGAATGCAGGAGCCGTGTGTTCACATTTGCCCTAAGCATTGCAGACGTTGTTTGAAGATGAGAATGTCTGTTTTAAGTGTCTTTCTCCAAACGGGGATAATGACCAATAATCGTAACATTCTGTTAAGGTATTTGATTGTTTTATTATAATTGGTACACAAATATAGCTGTACTATCAATGTAATTTAGTGAACAAATTATTCACTGGCTACCTAGTTTTTCATTGTAGGTATTTCTCTTAACAGAACTAACTTACAGTATTATGTTCACTCAGAAGTGTTGCAATCTGCCGATATTGTCTTTCCTTCCTGAAGGTATATTACAGTTTTTTCCAATTGCTAACACCCAAAATGCATAATTTGGCTCATTGTGTCAAAACTCAACACACAAGAATTCTTTACACAACACTTGAAGATTAACATTGAACTGCCATGTCAAAACTGCCATTCTGCAATCAAAACTTAACACTCTGATTTCAAAAGTCCCTCTTCAGATCGATAGTTTACACACATGCACATGAACAATATACAGTCAAACAGACACAACACACTGGTCAACTTTACTCAAGACATTTCTGTCATTTGTAGTTTTTAAACTGTTTTTATTCCCACAACCAAGCCTCAGTGATACATTGTACAGGTAGTAAAACAACTCCCATTACAAGTCAGTGATCACTCCATGGATTGGGGTCGTGCCACGTCACCTTGTCCACATCACAGGCGATGTTCTCCCTTGCCAGGCAACGGGAAAATATCGCCTTGCATGGCGTGTCCACCCATGGATAGAGCCCACCTCGATGTCTCCGCATGCCTCCTCCATTGCTCGCAGGAGCGGCACGCGTGCATGTGGTAGGTGGTCATAGACCTTCCACCGCCATGCCGAAAATAATTCCTCTATCAAGTTGAGGAACGGGGAAAAAGGGGGCAGGTACAGCACCATGAAATGGTCGTGGTTGGCAAATTAGTCCAGGACCAGAGCAGCCCGGTGGAAACTGACATTATCCCAGATGACAACGAGCATGGGCTGCCCTGGTTGGTCCTATGTGACCGCGGCATGTAGTGCATGCAGAAAGTATGTGTGCAGTGTTGTAGGGACCCAGGATGGCATGGTGATGGAGGACCCCCTGACCACTAATGGCTGCACACATGGTGATGTTGCCCCCGCACTGCCCGGCAACATTCTCGATGGCCCTTTGGCCGACGATGTTTCAATCCCGATGTCTGGTTTTTAACAGAGTCTCTTCCTTTATCTCCTCTCCCTCTTCCCTCCTCGTCTCTTCCTCATCTTCTCCTTCCCCTTGGTCCTTCAGCCTCCATATTCACGATTGTCTCACGACAGGTGCTCATACCTGAATTATATGTATAGTGACTGATTGGTGTTCAGTTACAGGTTAAGTGTTTTTTACTGTGTGTGCGGGAGTGTTGCTAATGTCGTGTGTGTTTTAACTATTGAATGGACGTGCTGACTGCAGAGTGTTTCATCATTGGCCAAATTGTGTAACACATGCACGATGTGTGTAGTATTTTGCACCGTGTGTTACAGAATTGTTTACGGTGCCATGCCGACATTGTGTTTATTCATTTGGTGCCTGAGTGTACCAAATGCATGCAAACGTTACGGTTTCAACGCTTTGTTATGAGCATTCACTTTTAGTGTTTTAGCAATCGGGAAAAACTGTTAATTCATGTGATGCCGCAGTATGCAATGACTAGCCTCAATAACTTGTATATAACATTATGCAATGACTAGCCTTAATAACTTGAATATAACAATATGCAATGACTAGCCTTAATAACTTGCAGCCTTCTCACCCTGTCGCCTGGAACAAAGGTGAGCTATGTTAAAGATGCAGAAATTCAGTGGCCAAAGTTTGTTCAGTTCTGTACTTGAATTTGCACATTTCCTTGAGGATTTTAATATATGCTCCTATAATTACACAAATATTAGTCTACATGAAAATACCAATCGATAAAGCAATTTTAATTGCTGTTAAAAATTTTGCCATTTGAACAGAATTGCTATGAGGAAAAAAGAGTTGTGCTTCTAAAGTGTTTTCAATAGGAATGCGTGGGTCCATCTTTGGTAACTATTATGTTAGGTGATTTTGTGTGCAACAAAGCACTGCATATTGCAGGGAAGCATTATCCCATTATCCTTGGCTAATCTGTAAAGCATGGTGCAGCACAGCACTCTGAAAAGTGGAGGCAGTATCGGCTTGGGGTATCGGGCCTTTTTCTGTAAGTACAAGTACGAGTACTTAATATCGGGCCCGGTTCTAAGTAGCACAATTGGTATCGGTCCACATCTAGAATGAGATATGTTGTCACTCATTGACTATGCTGTCTTGTTGTGTGTGGGTGTAAATGTGGGTATGACTACTGTGTTTTCTCCTACAGCTCCCCTACTTCATGAACGAGCTGACCCTGACGGAGCTCGATATGGGCGTGTCCACTCCCAGAATCCTCAGTGCCTCTAAACCCTCAGTAGACCATCAAGGTAAGGACACCGTGTGTGGCTTTTCAGCCAGTGACTGTAGTATTAATCACCCATGTGTTAGTGACTTTAACAACCATGTACAATACAACTAGGAGTCATAGTGGTTCATTCCCTCTGTACAGTGCTATCAGTAGGGTTGTATTAAACATCATGTTGTCATTTCCACTGGATTAAACCTCACCCTCACATTTATTTAGTCTTTTCCCTGCCTTGCATATCATTTACAATCATGATGTGCCAAGTCTTTGCCCTAATCGAAATGCCATGTGCGAACACACACACTTACTCACACACACACTTAATCATGTTGTCCATGTATAATACAAGTTACACCAACCTGCAGGCAAACCCGACTGTTGGCCATTCATTAACATCTGTCTTATCACACACTCATTAACATCTGTCTTACCGCGCACTCATTGACATCTGTCTTACCGCGCACTCATTGACACCTGTCTTACCGCGCACTCATTGACACCTGTCTTACCGCGCACTCATTGACACCTGTCTTACCGCGCACTCATTGACACCTGTCTTACCGCGTACTCAACCCTCTCATGAGTCATGCATGCATATTAAAAAAAATGTAGCTAGCTTTTTACCGAATGTCATATGTGAAATAATTGTAGAAATATGGCTATTTTTAGCTAGTTCTTAAGCCATGTAATATGACCCCCTATTATCTGCCATTGTCTCCATTTTATCTTGTTCAACGAAATTTGTATTTCATTCAAAAAGCTATACAGTATAGTGGTGTTCACCAAACTGTTTAGTAGAAAGCTAGCTTGTTTGCTTGACTTCCTGTTAAGGAATTAATTAACGACACTGAACAACTTGTCCTTGTGCGCTGTCATATGGGTTCTTAAGCAGGGATGTCAACCAAAAGTTTTCATTTCAGTATGTGGTAAAGATTGACAGTTGTTCTCTATGTGTTTGTAGATTATTTAACACTTAACAATTGATTTCTGTCTGTTAGCAAGAACAGTATATGGACATTTAGACAACTAAGCTAGCATATTTAGCAACACCTTTACCTATACTTTAGAGGTAAAAAATAGTATATTACCTGAGGTAGTCTCTCAAGATTTGCAACTTCTTAAAGTTGCTACATTAATTAGTAATTAAATTAATTACTTAACCTACAATTGTATGAAAATCATCTGAAAGTACATACTTAATAGCAAAACATACTGCTGTTTTTCACTGTCAATTTTGAACTTTAGGAGATTTTTTCCTCCAACTGCTAGAAGCGGTTATAATAGAGGGTGACCGATAATAGACGGACGTTCGCTACATTTGCAGAACAATTCTATCCAGGTGGAGCCAACATGATGGCCCAACCATTTTACATTTTAGTCGATTAGCAGACACTTTTATCCAGAGCGACTTACAATAACTACATGGACATCCCCCTAGAGCAACTTAGGGATAAGTACCTTGCCCAAGGACATTACATTTGGCACAGTCTGGAATCGACCCGGCAATCGAACATGGTAAATACAGAAAGTATGGTCCTATCTGTGGGTAAATACAGGAAGTATGGTTGTCTTATCTGTGGGTAAATGCAGGACAGATGGTCTTCAGTGTGTGCTAATAGCCTTATGAGGTAAAGTGGTGTAAGACATCCAAATTAGACATGTACAAAGGTGTACTGTGGTGTACTCTTCAGTTAGACAGGCTAACATGTATGTGCTCTCACCTGATAATATCTGATATTATATTAATTTAGCAATTGCTTTTATCAAGAGCAACACAGTTTTTGGTGGATGCAATTTGTTTCATTTTTGTTTTAATTTAGCTATGCCAGTCAAGAAAGGGTGACGAGGCTGTACTTGAATAGCAATGAGCCCAAGCTGGTGCAGTGTACAGTATGTTTGAAAGACAGACGCTTAGACGGATAGACACCACAAGCTGAAGCACGTTGAGCTTTGCTTTTGATTTACTTGTGTTGTTCATAGATTATGACAACACAAACATACGGCCTCCACCACAGCCTTCACATGATAGATGGGGACTGAAAATAAATGAGTGAAGTAGGCACAGCTCTGTGTCGTTACTACCACACTTTACAGAATTAAAGCATTGTAGGCTCAGAAAAAGATAATTATATTGAAGAAAAGGAGCCTCTGTAATCGAAATAAGTGATACAACTCAACAGTATTGCTCACTGACAGAATGATCAATGGATAAACAATGCTCTTTTTTATAATATTAATCTAGTCTTGTTCAATGCCTTGCTTAATACTATGTAATCAGTGGAGTGGGACATAGGGTTATCCTAAAGGCTGTGCTGTGCCAGAGGGACCCATAACTTGGCTGTTAGTTATGTCAAGTGACGTTCTCAGTACAAATGCACAGCAGTTTGTAGAGCTCAGTTGAAGTTCGGATTGATGGAACAAGGCATTATGTTACCTGTAATAAATTGACTTACATTTAAGCCTTATGCTAATACCATAGATTGGATAATTACTGGATATAACCATGTGTGATGTCACCCATTGTTTTGTTAAGATCTGATTTGAGTCATCGAATTTGCTGTTAAGGGCGCAGACATCTTGGTTGCGGATGTGACTATTTTAGATGAGAGGGAGGAGTAATTTAGGTAGCTAACTGATATTAATTTGGATGCTAACGAAAAATAGTATTAAAACAAAATGTAAAATGCCAAAAAATGTAACATTACTTAACGGAAAAAAGTGAACTGCCAACTCATTTGAGTGTCTTGTCGTACAACCGAACGCCATAGCCACGCCCTAAACAAACCTTTATTGCCGATTTTAAAATCAACGAGACCATAATTAAGAAAATGAACATCATGATTATTTGCAAAAGGCTTAAATCTAGTGATTGAAATAATATACTCATTATGAAAATGATTATTACCTCAGTAAGTCAAGTATATTATGTCTCTCATTCTCATAGACTCTTACAGAAACCAAGCTCTTTTGCAAACAGGCGTATCGCCCTCAGCTGGAATTCAGATAGAATGCAGGTTTAAGGCACTTCCTCATTTGCGTCAGTATGCCAAACAGGATGCTCACCATGTGGCTATGTCAGGGCCCTTAACCAGTGTTTTTGGATAGAATAAATTGTTTTTTATATGTCTGCACAGTGTATACACTGTGGTGATAGTATCTTTAGTTTACTTTCCTAATAAGTTTTGCCTCATGTTTTTTTCGCAATTATTTTCTATGTGATTTCCCTTCCCTTCTATTTCCTAATGTGTACATTTTTGTATCATATATATAATTGTTAGGATCACATGACAAAGGTAGACATTTTCAACAATTAGTGATGATCCGAATATCCATTTCCATGCTTGGAATGGGTGTGGCCTTCCCGGAAGTGGGCAATCCGGAAATGTTTAAGTTACAGTTGGGCAAAAGAGTATTTAGTCAGCCACCAATTGTGCAAGTTCTCCCACTTAAAAAGATGAGAGGCCTGTAATTTTCATCATAGGTACACTTCAGCTATGAGAGACAAAATGAGAAAAACAGAAAATCACATTGTAGGATTTTTAATAAATTTATTGGTAAATTATGGTGTAAAATAAGTATTTGGTCAATAACCAAAGTTCATCTCAATACTTTGTTATACACCCTTTTTTGGCAATGACAGAGGTCAAATGTTTTCTGTAAGTCTTCACAAGGTTTTCACACAATGTTTCTGGTATTTTGGCCCATTAATCCATGCAGATCTCCTCTAGAGCAGTGATGTTTTGGGGCTGTTGCTGAGCAACACGGACTTTCAACTCCCTCCAAAGGTTTTCTATGGGGTTGAGATCTGGTGACTGGCTAGGCCACTGTAGGACCTTGAAATGCTTCTTACGAAGCCACTTCTTCGTTGCCCGGAAGGTGTGTTTGGGATCCTTTTCACGCTGAAAGACCCAGCCATGTTTCATCTTCAATGCCCATGCTGATGGAAGGAGGTTTTCACTGAAAATCTCACGATACATGGCCCCATTCATTCTTTTCTTTATGCGGATCAGTCATACAGGTCCCTTTGCAGAACAACAGGCACGATGTTTCCACCCCCATGCTTACAGTAGGTATGGTGATCTTTAGATGCAACTCAGCATTTTTTCTCCTCCAAACATGACGAGTTGAGTTTTTACCAAAAAGTTCTATTTTGGTTTCATCTGACCATATGATATTCTCCCAATCCTCTTCTGGATCATCCAAATGCTTTCTAGCAAACCTCAGACGGGCCTGGACATGTACTGGCTTAAGCAGGGGGACACGTCTGGCACTGCAGGATGTGAGTCCCTGGCGGCATAGTGTGTTACTGATGGTAGCCTTTGTTACTTTGGTCCCAGCTCTCTGCAGGTCATTCACTAGGTCCCCGTGTGGTGATGGGATTTTTGCTCACCGTTTTGTGATCATTTTGACCCCACAGAGTAAGTTCTTGCGTGGAGTCCCGGATCGAGGGAGATTATCAGTGGTCTTGTATGTCTTCCATTTTCTTATAATTGCTCCCACAGTTGATTTCTTCACACCAAGCTGCTTACCTATTGCAGATTCAGTCTTCCCAGCCTGGTGCAGGTCTACAATTTTAATTCTGGTGTCCTTTGACAGATCTTTGGTCTTGGCCATAATGGAGTTTGGAGTGTGACTGTTTGAGGTTGTGGACAGGTGTCTTTTATACTGATAACAAGTTCAAACAAGTGCCATTAATATAGGTAACGAGTGGAGGACAGAGGAGCTTCCTAAAGAAGTTACAGGTTTGTGAGAGCCAGAAATCTTGGTTGTTTGTAGGTGACCAAATACTAGTTTTACCGAGGAATTTATCAATTAATTCATCAAAAGTCCTACAATACCTTTCTGGATTTTTTTTCATTTTGTCTCTCATAGTTGAAGTGTACCTATGATGACAATTACAGGCCTCTCATCTTTTTAAGTGGGAGAACTTGCACAGTTGGTGGCTGACTTAATACATTTTTGCCCTACTGTAAGTCTGAAATCGATATTGTTTGCTCAGCAATTCGTTTTTTCTAGATGTTTTCCTTTATGTGATCATCTCTTTCATTATGCCATCAACTCCACAGGGTATATTTGAGTTGTAGGATTTGTGTAGTAAATGCATTTGGAGTATCCTTTGGTTTCTGTTAATCTTTAACTATATGAAATATAACAATTTTTCTTTAAGGATAGTAATATATGCTACCACTAAGGCATTTAAATCCTAATGTGATAACTTTAGTATTGCATTGGAAATAGCAATTGTCTAGAAGTGCTTGGATTTCTTTTGGCTACTTGTATTTTGATGGGTTTTAGTATTTTCCTTTCCTCTGTAGCATGTCAAATTAGCAATTAATCTGTTAGGTGTACATACCACCTAACAAACAACACTCAATGAAACATGAAAGAAAAAAAAATAATTAAACCTATCAGTCAAAATAACATTTAAGCTAGAGTAGCTTGTCTGTTGGATCGGACTTTAGCTCAAATTGCTGAAAAAAAGTTAATGCTGGATCTGATAGAAAGGTGTCAGAACACAGTGCATCGCAGTTTGTTGCGTATGGGGCTGCTGTTTTGGTGGCAAAAGGGGGACCTACACAATATTAGGCAGGTGGTCATAATGTTATGGCTTGTCTGTGCACTGTAGGTTTAGGCAGGTGGTCATTATGTTATGGCTTGTCTGTGCACTGTAGGTAGGGGATAGATTTGCTGCATAAAAACTGTTATTGGGGAGGGAATGCTGCCACCTGCAGGTAACTACAGTACAAGATGTCCACCTGTGTTCTGAGTATGTCTTTTCTGCCATGTCAGTTTTATTTAGAAAATGTCTTTTTTTCCCCATTATGGAATTTTGCCTAACAATTTATTTATCAATGTATAAGTTCAAACTCATGAATACAAAATACACATGAATTACACGAAGGATAAAAAATGATAATTTCATGAGAAATGGTGTAAGTATACACTCACCTAAAGGATTATTAGGAACACCATACTAATACTGTGTTTGACCCCCTTTCGCCTTCAGAACTGCCTTAATTCTACGTGGCATTGATTCAACAAGGTGCTGAAAGCATTCTTTACAAATGCTGGCCCATATTGATAGGATAGCATCTTGCAGTTGATGGAGATTTGTGGGATGCACATCCAGGGCACGAAGCTCCCATTCCACCACATCCCAAAGATGCTCTATTGGGTTGAGATCTGGTGATTGTGGGGGCCATTTTAGTACAGTTAACTCATTGTCATGTTCAAGAAAATAATTTGAAATGATTCGAGCTTTGTGACATGTTGCATTATCCTGCTGGAAGTAGCCGTCAGAGGATGGGTACGTGGTGGTCATAAAGGGATGGACATGGTCAGACACAATGCTCAGGTAGGCCGTGGCATTTAAATGGCACTAAGTGGCCTAAAGTGTGCCAAGAAAATATCCCCCAAACCATTACACAACCACCACCAGCCTGCACAGTGGTAACAAGGCATGATGGATCCATGTTCTCATTCTGTTTACGCCAAATTCTGTCTCTACCATCTGAATGTCTCAACAGAAATCGAGACTCATCCGACCAGGCAACATTTTTCCAGTCTTCAACTTTCCAATTTTGGTGTGCTCTTGCAAATTTCTCCTATTTGTAGTGGAGATGAGTGGTACCCGGTGGGGTCTTCTGCTGTTGTAGCTCATCCGCCTCAATGTTGTGCATGTTGTGGCTTCACAAATGCTTTGCTGCATACCTTGGATGTAACGAGTGGTTATTTCAGTCAAAGTTGCCCTTCAATCAGCTTGAAGCAGACACAACATTCTTCTCTGACCTCTAGCATCAACAAGGTATTTTTGCCCACAGGACTGCCACATACTGGATGTTTTTCCCTTTTCACACCATTCTTTGAATTCCCTAGAAATGGTCGTGTGTGAAAATCCCAGTAACTGAGCAGATTGTGAAATACTCAGACCGGCCCGTCTGGCACAAACAACCATGCCACGCTCAAAATTGCTTAAATCACCTTTCTTTCCCATTCTGACATTCAGCTTGGAGTTCAGGAGATGGTCTTGACCAGGACCACACCCCTAAATACATTGAAGCAACTGCCATGTGATTAGTTGAGTAGATAATTGCATTAATGAGAAATTGAACGGGTGTTCCTAATAATCCTTTAGGTGAGTTTATGTACAATTAGTGTAACAGAAATCTGAGTTTGAGAGGTAGATCAATTGGTAAGTAAAGTGTCAGGCAAATAAATACTTGGGGGGGTCGGCATTTGCAATGATCAGACAGAAGCTCTGATAATCATGATTTAAAGGATGATGGGGACGGTGGTCACTAGTTTCAGTCTCTTCTGTAGCTCGTTCCAAACGTTAGCTTCAGCAAACTGGAAGAAGTTTTGACCAAAGGAGGTGTGGGCTTTTGGGGTGATCAGGGACATGTACCTGCTTGAGCGTAGGTTACAAATGGGTAAGGCATTGGTTAGAAGAGAGTTTAGGTACAGAGGTTTTTTTTCCTAGAATTGACTCGTATGAGGTGATACCAGTAGGTCAGGCGCTGAGTGTGTAATGAGGGCCAACCCACTAGTGCATATAGGTCACATTGGTGGATGTTAAGTGGAGCATTGGTAACAAACCGGTTGGCACTATTATAGACTACGTCTTACTTTTTCAAGAAGAAGATAAAGGCAGGTTTGTAAATTACATCCCTGAATTCAAGGATTGATAGGATATTGTTTTTACCAGGATGTGTTTGGCAGCATAGGTGAAGGAAGTCTTGTTGCCGAATAGGAAGCCAATCCTAGATTTGAGTTTATTTTTGTGTCTCAACTCATTGTAAAGGCTTTATTGGTGACTGAAGTGGAAATTACATGACTGAAGTGGAAATTTACAGAATAGTCTCAATCTAAAAAGAACTACTTCATCTCGTTTGTCCTGCCTACTGGTCCTTGTTCAGTCAGCGCCACCTGGTGTTGTCATTTATGTCATTCGGCATTGTGTAATTTCTGTTACCCAGCACTCACATGAACCGTATTGAGAGAGGAAGTGGTTTCCAGCACAGGGGGAACAGATTGTATGGGGTCCCAGTTGGAGGAACACGTTAAGTGGAAAACTAAATTGGAAAATGTTCCTTCAAATAAGACAACAGCTTTGGAAATTAGATGCTGGGAATAAGTCTTAGCTTTCACGAACAAACCTTACATTTTTATGTGTGTTGTTTTACATTTTTTGTGTGGGTTGTAAAATCTGTATTTGTGTGGGAGTCTGACAGACCTATGATTGTTTTATGATGTGAGATGTTGTCGACAATATGGTGATTTCCTCCACAAAGTGTTGCATAACTAAACACACAAGAGTCTGTCTTGTAACTGAATGCTTCTTAGTAATGGTCATATGATGCAACATGGATTACAGTTTCGCAACAGGCCTCAAAGTATTTATTGAGTTAGTCAATTTTGGACTCTCATCAATCTGTGTTTATATAATACAGACTCTGCCAGGGAGGGCTAAGAAGTCAGATAATGTGTTTTTGTTATTGTTGTAGCCCAGAGGGCTTTGCCTTAGTGAAGGCAGAGATTTTCGGTGCTCTAGGAGCCAGCAACATTTACATTTTCCATTAACATTTTAGTAAATTAGCTGATGTCCAGAGCGACTTATAGTAACAACAGGGACATTCCCCCTGGAGCAACATAGAATTAAGTGCCTTGCCGAAGGATACAGTGACATAGCGCAGTCTGGAATTGAACTGGCAACCGTCCAACTACAAGTCTGACTCCTTAACAACTAAGCCATCTGACGCCCGGGTTCAGCTGTTCTTTGGTGGTTGACATCCGGGTCTCGTGTGTGTGTGTGTGGTGTGTGTGTGTGTGTGTGTGGTTGTGTGTGTGTGTGTGTGTGTGGTTGTGTGTGGTTGTGTGTGGTTGTGTGTGTGTGTGTGGTTGTGTGTGTGTGTGGTTGTGTGTTGTGTAGGGGAGATTCGATGCAGGCCTTTTAGGTGTAACACCACTAAAACACATTCAAGAGGATAAGACATTTACCAAGGAAATGTGAAGTCTGTGTCAATCAATATACTTTTTATTTTTGGAAGAGAAGCAAGTGTCACAAAGCTTGAGAATGGGTGGGCGGTACTTCCACACAGCGGCATGTGTGTGAGACAGAACTTTGCAACACCATAGTGAGCTAGTTGCCTTGAAGAGAATTATTGTGTCATGAATAACAAATAATAAATGATGGCCTACATTACTGTAATCACTACATTGATAAGAATGAATAGTAGATATATAAGCAATTCAAGTGCACTGACAAGTCCGGACCCAAGTGCACTATTTGTTGATGTATTTATCTGTAGGTAGGGTTTTCTTTATGTTTTAAGCTTCACTTAACAAATCCCTTTTTTGTATTGACAAGAGATCTACTTTGGTTTCTCTAGGTAAGTTTTGGCAACATTTGATTTTTTTTGACAATTCAATGAGCCACAAACTTCGTAATGACATGGCATCAGTTTTAAATGTTTGCAAAGGTTTTTGTAGATGGCCTTGTAACCTTAAGCATTCTTGTGTTTAGTGATAATAGTGTTTCTGATGCTGTCAGACAGCTCTCCTGTCTTCAAGGAACAGGGAAATAGAAAATTACTGTTTCAAGCTTTAAAGCTGTCATTCATTGGGTATTTCAAGCCATGTGAGCACAGATCACAGGTGTCTAATTTCAAAGCAATGACAATCTATTTGTTGTTTTCAAACTGATTTGACTTGTTGAAAAGGGTGCCAATAATTGTCGTAGGAATGTTTCCATTTTTATAGTTTTTCCTCACAATTTATTTTTTTCATTGTTATCGTTTTATCCTGTGATGATCTGTGTCAAACTCGAGTATACAAACCAAAGCTTTTCCACTACACACTTTTTATCAGGAAATACTGTATATTATAAATGTAAAATTCAGGAGTGTCAATAAATTGGACCAGATCTGTGTAGCAGGAAATTCTTGAACAGCCAGCCCATCAGTCAAGGAGCTAAAGCCGGACTGAAATTGTTCTTCAACAAGATAACGATCCGAATCATTCAAGCAATTCTACAGACGGATTACTCAGGAGAAAGACATTTTGGATTGGCTAAATCAAATTCCTGACCTTTATCCAATTAAGATGCTGTCGCAGGACCTGAAGCAAGCAGTACATGTCAGACACCCCACAAACCTCAATCAATATAATGATTTCTCTAAGGTGGAGTTAACAAAAATCCCTAAAAGTAGGTGTCAGAGACAGATTAGTGGTTGTAGGAGATGTTTAATTTAAGTTATCGCTGCTAATGCCACAAGATAGTAAATTAAGGTTTTCTTTCAATTGTTAAAAAAAACACATTTGGTAAATACGCAATGAAAATATATCTTGTTTATGTCTGTGTCCTTTATTTAGAATGTTTTTATTACAAATTTGGATTTAGATAATTATTTCTTTGTTTTATTTTTATGACCCTCTCTGTATGGTTCTCAAACTTTGAAGCGGCACTTTAAATGAATTGTCTCCTTTCAGAAAGTGTAACTCAAACTATAGGAGGGTTCCACCCATTGGCCAGTGGTGTGGGGTTAATAATAATAATAATAATGCATTCAACTTATATAGCGCTTTTCTTCCAAGGAACTCAAAGCGCTTTACACAGTCATGGGGAAAGCCCACCTCTTCCACCACCAATGTTTAGCACCCACTTGGGTGATGCACGGCAGCCATTTTGCGCCAGAACGCTCACTACACATCAGCTATCAGGTGGAGAGGTGAGTAGTTATATATGCCAATTAGGAAGGAGGGGGAATATTAGGTAGCCATGATTGAAGTGAGGCCTGGTTGGGAATTTGGCCATGACACCGGGGTTACTCTTACGATAAGTGCCATGGGATTTTAATGACCACAGAGAGTCAGGACACCCGTTTAACGTCCCATCCAAAAGATGGCACCCTACGCAGGGCAGAAGTCCCCATCACTGCCCTGGGGCATTGGGAAAGATCTTTAGACCAGAGGGAAGAGTGCCCCCTACTGGCCCTCCAACACCACTTCCAGCTGCACTGGTCTCCCATCCAGGGACTAACCAGGCCCGACCCTGCTTGGCTTTAGAAGCAAACCAGCAGGGCAATACAGGGCTCTATGCTGCTGGGTTGTTTTATTTAAGTACACCGTTCCTTCTCACCACATCAAGCCGCTCTTCTCGGAAAGCAACAGGAACAGCATTGCTACAGGTCAGCCATATTGGCTGCTGACTGGCTGGTGGACTTTTAACTCAGATTAGATTTGTCTGATCTAATCAGACAATCCGTGGTTCCCAAAAACTATAGAGCAAACTCGATTTGCATGACTGAGTAAATATGTTTTTTTGATAAAAAGACAGCTTTGTGGCCATCTGTATTCATCACTGGTTAACTAATCTGCCATGTCAGAGGGCCATATGACACAACACTGAATGTCTGTGGAACGCGTTTCAAATCACTGTTATTCGATGCAGACCGTTTCAAGGTGATTCATCTATACTGCCCTACAAAGGCAGAAGAGTTTAACTTGCCAGTGTAGAACTGGGAAAAATTACTTCAAAGGAAAACTCCAGACCCCTAAACAGCTCAAAATCGTTGTGCTGGTCATGTTTCCGACACGACAGTCACAAAAACCACCACCTCAGCGCATTTGGAAATTCTCAACTTGGCCACCGTAAGCTCTCTAAAAACCTATGGTGATTTTACTGCAACATTTTTGAAAATACTAATTTTTAGTTTTGAAGTGAGTCGATTTTTGAATTCAGTCGATAGGAGAATAAAACGGACCAAATAAATATCAGGAAGTCAACCAAATGCAACCCCTGAATCTACTGTAGATATATTTTCGAAAATGTTGCAGCAACGTCACCAAAGGTTTTTGGAGAACTTACAGTGGCAGAGCTGGGAATTACCCACAGAATGAGCATCCGGTTTGGCAAAGTGATGCAAATGAGGAAGTGCCTTTAACCTGCATTCTATCTGAATTCCAGCTGGGGGCGATACGTCTGATTGCAAAAGAGAAATAGTATATGAGAATGAGAGAGACGTCTCACCTGATTATTACCTCAGTAAACATGTTCATAATGAGTATATGGTCTCAATCACTAGATTTAAGCCTTCTGTAATTTATCATTTTTTGAATTATGGTCTTGTTGATTTTAAAATCGGCAATAAAGCAAAGGGGCTTTTAGGGTCTGGCTATGGCGTTCGGTTGTATGACAGTTCACTCAAAGGAGTTGGCAGTTCAGTTTTTCCGGTAAGTAACGTTACATTTTGTTTTACATTTTGTTTTAATACTGTTTTTCGTTAGCTTCCCAATTAATATCAGTTAGCTAGCTAGATTACTCCTTCTCATCTAAAATCATCACATCCGCAACCAAGATGTCTGCGCATGTAACAGCAAATTCGGTGACCCAAATCAGATATTCACAAACTAATGTGTGACGTCACACATGGCTCTATCTAGTTATATATACAATCTATGGAATTACCGAACACGCCGAGGAGTTTTTATTGACTATCTTGTTGGAAACATGAACAGCACAACGATTTTGATCTGTTTAGGGGTCTGGAAGGTTCTTTTTAAAGTTGTTTTGTTGCAAAACCAAATTAATTGTAGGCAGAATATTGGAAAATAATTCCCACATTTCCAATTTTCTGCCTACAATATATTTGGTTGGACAACAAAACAACTTCAGTAATTTTTCTCAGTTCTACACTCGAGTTAGGGTCTTTTGTAGAGCATTATAGCTTGGATTGCGTGTCATCGGTTGATTAATTAGTCAGCTATCAATCCTATCTTTCCTGCTGTGAGAAAGGAACAATTGGGCTGTTGATGGGTTGTCTACTGTAGCTGTGTTGGAAAAGTATTTGTCCTCCAGCCTTCCTTCTCGCTTTACAGTATTGCATTCTCTTTATTCACCTCTTTGTCTCTGTCATTGTTTGTTTAGAGCCCAACCTCTTTTGTTTTTGTTAGTTTTTTTGAGAGCCAACTGTCACCATTTGAGAACTGTGCACCAAATGATTAACAGAAAATTTGGTTTGGACTTTAAACTTGGGTGAGTTAGGTTTACATCGTGCTCAACTGAATGGCTTTTGAACTTGGGTGAGTTAGGTTTACAT
>JACXGM010007444.1:5280-30744 GCA_016801145.1 Umbra pygmaea
CCCAAGGAGCACTGTGCAAGCGATAATATTGAAATGGAAGGAGTATCAGACCACTGCAAATCTACCAAGACCCGGCCGTCCCTCTAAACTTTCAGCTCATACAAGGAGAAGACTGATCAGAGATGCAGCCAAGAGGCCCATGATCACTCTGGATGAACTGCAGAGATCTACAGCTGAGGTGGGCGAGTCTGTCCATTGGACAACAATCAGTCGTATACTGCACAAATCTGGCCGTTATGGAAGAGTGGCAAGAAGAAAGCCATTTCTGAAAGATATCCATAAAAAGTGTCATTTAAAGTTTGCCACAAGCCACCTGGGAGACACACCAAACAAGTGGAAGAAGGTGCTCTGGTCAGATTAAACCAAAATCTAACTTTTTGGCAACAATGCAAAACGTTATGTTTGGCGTAAAAGCAACACAGTTCATCACCCTGAACACACCATCCCCACTGTCAAACATGGTGGTGGCAGCATCATTGTTTGGGCCTGATTTTCTTCAGCAAGGACAGGGAAGATGGCTAAAATTGATGGGAAGATGGATGGAGCCAAATACAGGACCATTCTGGAAGAAAACCTGATGGAGTCTGCAAAAGACCTGAGACTGGGACAGAGATTTGTCTTCCAACAAGACAATGATCCAATACATAAAGCAAAATCTACAATGGAATGGTTCACAAATAAACATATCCAGGTGTTAGAATGGCCAAGTCAAAGTCCAGACCTGAATCCAATTGAGAATCTGTGGAAAGAACTGAAAACTGCTGTTCACAAACGCTCTCCATCCAACCTCACTGAGCTCGAGCTGTTTTGCAAGGAGGAATGGGAAAAAATTTCAGTCTCTCGATGTGCAAAACTGATAGAGACATACCCCAAGCAACTTACAGCTGTAATTACAGCAAAAGGTGGTGCTACAAAGTATTTTTCAGTTTTTTATTTGTTAAAAAAGTTTGAAATATCCAATAAATTTCGTTCCACTTCATGATTGTGTCCCACTTGTTGTTGATTCTTCACAAAAAATTACAGTTTCATATCTTTATGTTTAAAGCCTGAAATGTGGCAAAAGGTGTGTGTTTGTGTGTGTGTGTGTGTGTGTGTGTGTGTGTGTGTGTGTGTGTGTGGCGCCTTCCTCTCTCTCACCTGATGCTGATTGGGGAGATCAGTAGATCCCATTACCTAATCACTTTCAGCTGGTCGGCTCGGTTCCTATATTAGTCCAGGTAGAGGAGAGGAAGGCAAGATTCATTGTTATATTGTTCTGTGTGGATGTAAAGGCTATCGGGAGCTACTGAAGTTATTTCGGTTGTGACAAGGGAGTCTCTGGATTTGTAGTATTGCATGCGTGTATTATATGTTTGCTAGTTAGCATTCCAGTGTATACCGTACCACTGTTTAAGAGTACATGAGATATATAGTAGAGTATTTCCGCGTGTCTCACTCCTATTGTGTACCCTGCAACCCGTATTGTATACTCCCGGAAAGTATTTAAATTAACATGAACCAGTTCGTTCAACACACAACTGCTTTTGGGTCTCTCCACCACACCACTAACATGTGACAGAATGAATTGCCACTACGAGAGACCAAGACCACAGGCAGAACCTCACGCTCCCAGGCTGCATGTCCACCAGGAAAAGCTGGAGCAGCCGGGTAGCGAGGGACTGGAGGGACCCCCAGGAAATTTTTTGCCACCACATATTCTCCGATCCCGACGACCTGTGAGCTGCAAGCACAGCGGCTCTCCCAGCCGTTCCCACCTCCTCCATGGGAATGGCTGGTTGAACTTCAGCTGGAGCGGGAGAGTGCGCTGCACCAAGAGGTGAGAGCAACCATACAGGCGGCTGATGTGGCATCTGTCTCTGCGGGGGCTGCCATCCAGAGGGCTCGGGAGGTTGGGATAGCAGCGAGAGCGGCTATCATGGCAGCTGGCTTAGCCGTAGAAATAAGGAGGGCGGTGCCGACGCCTCCAGAGCCAGAGGCTGCTGTGGACCGGCGTCTGGAGTCCAGCCCAGCGCTGCCGTCACCACCGGGGTTCCTTCCAGCGCTGCCGTCAGCACCGGGGTTCCCGTCAGCACTGCCATCACCACCGGGGTTCCCCTCAGCGGTGCAGTCGCCGCCGGGATATACCGGGGCTGTCTCACCGCTGGGAACCACCGAGGCCATCTCGCCGCTGGAGTATACCGCCAAGCACGGGGGGCTACCAGCAGCTGAAGCAGGAGGGCGGTTATGGCTGCTACGCCCGCCTGCGGAGCCACCGCCATGGGGGATGTAAGGAGGTTGGGTGCTGTACTGGGAGGGGGTTCATGTTGCCCTCCTGCCCTCCCTTTTCTTTTTTTCCGGCTGTTTTGGGGGGGCTTGGTTTTTCTTTTTGGCCTCACCCTGGGGTGAGCCCCTGGGGTGGGGTGATGTCACATCCAGCCCTGGGCAGGCTGGAATAGACATGGACTGAGATTGGACTCTTTATATGTGTATGTATATATATATATATATCTTTGTGTAAACCATTTTAGTTACATTCAGTGCGAGTGCATGGTGTTTCTGTTTTTGGGTTTCTGTGTGTGTGTGTGTGTGTGTGTGTGTGTGTGTGTGTGTGTGTGTGTGTGTGTGTGTGTGTGTGTGTGTGTGTGTGTGTGTGTGTGTGTGTGGCGCCTTCCTATCTCTCACCTAGTGCTGATTGGGGACTGAGTCGATCCCGTTACCTAAACACTTTCAGCTGGTCGGCTCGGTTCCTATATTAGTCCACGTGGAGACAAGGGGGGCACGATTCATTGTTATATTGTCCTGTATGGTTCCATGTGGATGTAAAGGCTATCGGGAGCTACTGAAGATATTTCGGTTGTGACAAGTGAGTCTCAGGAGTTGTAGTATTGCATACGTGTATTATATGTTTGCTAGTTAGCATTCCAGTGTATACCGTACCACTGTTTAAGAGTACGTGAGATATATAGTAGAGTATTTCCGTGTGTCTTACTCCTATTGTGTACCCTGCAACCCATATTGTATACTCCCAGAAAGTATTTAAATAAACGTGAACCAGTGCGTTCAACATTCAACTGTTTCTAGGTCCTCCTCTCTCTCCACAACACCACTAACATATGACAATGTGTTTACTCTGGTGATGACTTCTCTTGATTGTTGACTTTGACACAGACACGCCTACCTCCTGGAGGGTGTTCTTGATCTGGCCAAAGGTTGTGAAGAGGTTTTTCTTACCTCGGTAAAGAATTCTTCTGTCATTCACCACAGATATTTTCCTTGTTTTTCTGGGACTTTTGTTGTTCCTGAGCTCACCAATGCTTTTAAATGCCACACGTGAAATTTTATTTGCTTACTTGTAAATAAACGAATGAGGGAATGACACACACTTGGCCATGGAACATCTGAGCAAGCAATTGTTTAAATGTAATCTTCAATATGCTGTGGTAAACATCTGAAATTATGATAACGTATTCTATTTATAAGGAACTATTTGGTTACTACAGCAGGTGAACATTTTTCCAGAGTGCTAATACAGGATTTAAATATTCTGTATTTTGATAGTTTAAAAATAGGTCTATCCCTGTCTAGTTTTAGAGGATTGTTTTTATTACAACTTACCCTACATTGTACAAGAGCTACATCATTGTCAATTCACCCAAAGGTTGTTATTCAGTTCAATGTCAATAGTCATGCATTCCTCAAACAAGTAATTTGAAGCATTTTAAGACTGCAATTTATATCAAATTAGTTTTCCCACAACATATCTCTGTAATGTCTGTTGAGAACTTTGTTCTTGCTATCGTTTAAATTGTTTGCTTTTTGTTTAATTGTTCATTCACTTGGTAGCACTTTGTCCAATGTTCCAGATGTTGTGAAAGCACCTTCTACAGGTGGGAACTGACTCTGAACTGGTTTTAACAAGAGAACAGAGCAGGCTGGCACCAGTTAACATCTGCTGTGGCATGTTTTTGCAAATAAAATCCATAACTTGCCAGCAGATTGTGCTCCTTCATTAGGGTCTGTACATAATCTGCTCCTCATAAAGTGGGCCCATATGTGTAACACATCCTGTAATGGCAGCCATGATTGTGGTGTTTGATCTTAGAGAGAGGCAGACCAATGGTAGGCCCAAGAATGGACACTGGTCTCTGAACTGGATAGCCAAATACATCTCTGAGTTATACGTAGGCTTACAGATTCACCTCAGGGAACATAATTATTATTTTGGATGAACGTGCTGTAATGTCTTTCAGAAAACATCAACCCAACTTACTCCCACTCACATATTTATGGTCCCTATGGGGTTCCGTTTCCACCTGCGCCATGGCAATTTCCAACATAAAAAAAGAGGTCCCGCCCACCTTTTATTGAAACAAACCGTAAATCGGTTTACTTGATCAGAACAGTGATTCTTGGTTGATGGACTTGGTAAACCATTTTCATGTCCCTGTAAAATTAGCTTCTCTTCAAACTGTGTGGATTTGTGATGGAATAAGAGCTGGTGTCACGATGTGGTTGCTCGGGAAAAAAGGGGATTACCGAAAAAAGAAGAAAAAGTATTTGCCTCTGCTCATCTAGCTATCCTTGTGTGTCTCCTCCCTGGGTCATCCACTTGAGTTAGAACACTTTTTCTTCTCCAACAATTCTTTGCTATGTGTATGTTAGAATCTTTGGGAAAGTTGCCAAACATCTGTGATATGTGATGTATGACATATATGTGGAATTTTTGATATAACTAAGGGTTGTTCTTAAGCATGATGCTATGTGGAATACAGTACCTGTATAGGGCTTTTAGTTGTGGTATAGAGGTGTCTTATTGCAGGACTTTTTTTGTGGCAACCTGTACTTTCTTGAGGGAGTCAAGACAGCAGTAGTGCTCCTGCACAGATCAAACTGGGATGTGTGCTGCCAGTGAAGAGTGTGTTTCTGTTGGGGTGTATGTGGGGGCATATGGTCCCAGAGGCAAGAGTATTAACCACAAGACCAGCCTGTGTTTCTGAAACCTTTATTTTGCTAAGCTTCTCAAATTAATCAACAATGAAGCAGGGGTTGTTTCGTAGTTGGGGGGAGTTTTTAGAAGATTGGTTCCAGGTGCGGCACATTTATTCAGTTGTTTTGATTAGTTTTCTTTCTAGCTCACCATGTTATTTTCAGTTAATAAACCTTGGGGTCTTTGATGCAGAATACCAACATTTCTGGGTATCATTCATATTATTGGACTTACACTCTAATAAATGTGTTAACAATGCATATAAAATAGTCAAAAGTATTTTTTACACTAATTGTGTTTAGTATTTTATATCACATCGTTCAGCTAATCATCATTCAGGATTGGAAAAACCTGGTTAATAATGTTTTACAGTTTATAATATTACCAGTTTATTCAGCTTGGCGTAGTCCAGTAGCGACCTATAAAATTGCATCCTATTTTGTCTATTTTGTCAGTTTTTAATACCTAACACATCATGACTTGGAAATACTTTGTTTGAGGTAGTAATACAAAGGTCGCTTGAACATTACCTACTAAAAATATGTATCCACCAAATATATTTGGGAATATAAACGCAGGTCTTCAGATATATTATGTTTGGAATATTATGTTTTAAATCTGCATTGGTTATATCCTACACTAGTATTTGTCCTAGGTTGGAATGTGTTGGAATTTTATTAAGTCATGACTTTACCTTGATCTGAGTCTGTGGAATTCCAAAGATACACATTCTGTTGAATTCCCTGCTTACACATTCTCTGTTCAATTCGCTGCCATTTTCATTGACAGTCAAGGCCTAGTTCACAGGGGGACCTGAGACAAGAAAGACAGAGTTCACCCCTCCTGTGCCAAGAAACCTAAGCCTTTAGTAGGAAACCCCCCAAAACCACAATCCCACCTTAACTGGCTCCTGACACACGTCTGACACATGACTCAAAACAATAACGAGTCCCTGAACATTCAAAACTGAAGACAGGTGCTACAAGTTTGCTGGATGTTACAAAGTGCTGATGGATGCCTGTTGAAAGCTTAACCTGGCAGGGTGTCAAGGGGGTCTTTCAGACGAGTTTGAACATGGTGTTCAACATACTATTTCAATAGCATTCAATGACATTTAATTGGATGTGGGAGGTGTAAGGACAATTTAAGCTAATAGGGGTATCTTGATTGATCAAGGCTTGTCAAGGAGGGGGATTGTGTGTTCCTGAGTGTGTGTGTGTGTGTGTGTGTGTGTGTGTGTGTGTGTGTGTGTGTGTGTGTGTGTGTGCGCTCACATGTATGTGTGCTTTACTCACTGCTTCTCATCTGTACTGTTGACCATCATCCAACCCTGTCTATAATTTGATTTGCTCCCTTGAGAAACGCAGGTATTTTCTCAGCCACACATTTTACAGAAACACATCCCCGGTCCCACATGCAGTCATGTTTTTGGGTTGTGCTGCTTACATTTACTGTAAGTCATCTCTGTTAAGAGTCTCTCTAGGACAGGCTAGTTACTGTTTGCCAAGCTTTAAGATAAATGCTTCGTTACTGCTTGTTAGCTGTGATCATTTCACCACAGATACATTGTCCCCTGTGGCTTTCTGGGACAGCTTTTAGGAATGACCTGTTTTTCGCTCACTGTCGTCATGGCTATGGTCCCTCCTTAACGTCCGGGTTCAGTCAGCATTATTCTGTAAATTAAGTTCAGCGCTGTAAATGAATGAATGTCTGAAACGTTAGCCGAGCAGTTAAGACCATTGGAACTGTGACCACAAGGTTGATGGGCCAAATCCTGGCAGAGTTCAAATAACAGCCACATGCCTGATAAAGCCAGTTAACTCTACAAATGTGCCTGAATGACAGTCGGATAAGCAAAAAACATATTTCCAATTCACACATGCATTAAATTATTATTATTATTACTATTGTATTGAATAGAGGCCCTGCCTCTGGTGCACTTGTACTACTGTATTTTGGGTTGGAATCTAGCCCACTGCTATTACACCTAAAAAACAAGTAAAATGTTTACAAAAATATATATCTTTAACATTGTTATTTTACTGTTAAATTCACAGAATATGTCGCCAATATTTTCTCAGTTTATAATTGTATATACAGTTTGGCTGGAAATATGCAATTTGATACTGGATATCAATGATTTATGTCAGTATCTGGCGGTGACTCAAAAAAAACTTGAGGTAATGTTTTTTTTTGTTTCTGTTCTCTGGTCTCCACAGGGGAAAATTGAACCACTGTATCTCCTGTCCAGTGTCCAAGCTATAAAATGGTTTGTATTAGGAACTTCGTCAAACTCAGTGACTTCATTTAAAATTCCAGGAATGGATTCTACAGAACTTAGAGGAGAAGAGGGTGAGCAGAGATGCTGAAACAGACACTTGCATCCATTAAAACTAACACATAGCACTTTTTAAAGTTGTAGTTTATAGGGGCACTTTGTAGAATGTTGCCTACTGAGAACAGGACTAATTTCACTTTCATTGACCAGCTTGAATGAGCTTCATATCATAAAATCTGAAGAAAAAAATGGGACATTTATTTCCGAAACTATGCAGCGCTTTTTTGCCATTTGAACAGGAATTGCAATGTGGTCATCACAACTTGTACTTCCACAGTGTTTATCAATGGGCATGCCCCATTCTGAATTCAACATAAATATGCATTTTGAGTGTAACCAAGCACTGCATATTGTAAGGAAACATTATTTTATACACAGTAATTTATTTTTCAGATTTGTAAAATATAAAAAAACATACATTTTTTTAGATTATTTGTGTGTGTGTTTTTATACATTTTCCCCATTTTCTCGCCTCCCAATTGTTCTTATCCAATTTTTCCCACTGACCCTGCTAAGTCTTTAACTCCACAACCCTCCCTCAACAGATGTGGGATGGTGAGGGCCAATCACATGGTTCATCCAACCACGTCGCAGAGCTGGCCGATTATTTTCGTACTGCTCATCCAACATGGAAGCCTTTAGTCAGCTCATGTACGGGATGATTACGCTCACCAACTATACATTCGTGATTTAATTCTCAGGCGCCTGATCTACACACAGCAGGTCGCTGGAGAGTGAGATGGCAAGGTAGATAATATGATTTATCCATCCCAAATACTGGGCAGCGCTATGCCAATGTGCACTGCCTCATGCTGAATGTTCCAGGCAAAGTCGAAAAAGCCATAGTCAGGCTCGAACCACTGCATTATCATTATCACTGACTTAGCCCACTACGCCACACAGACCCAGAAATACAGCATGTCTTTGTATGTTTATGGGTGTTTAAACCTTCTGATAGCAAAGCAAGTTTGTTCACTTGCTAAAATAAATAAACAAAATAAATATGTGTAATGAAATGTGATATGGAAATGAAAACAGCACATTACAAGGGAAACAAAATTAGCAGAAAAAATTTAAATCAAATCTAACCATACCTGCCTCAAGAGCCCTAGAGATCGAAAAGTGTGTTTTTGAAAAATATATTTTCTTCTAATCATGACAAACTCTTGCAAACATTTTGGAAAAAACTGTAATCGTGTGGAGTGGAAGAAGAATTTGTGAGGAAAAGCAGTGAATATATTTTCCTATTTCTCTGATATGACAGGCTTGGAAATGCTCTGAGAGTCTCTATGTTTACCAGGCCTGTTTTTCTTAGCCTTAGTGGTGGAATGGAGCTAAGGGGAAATACGGTATGTGTCAGCATGTTGGCATAACTTAATGCTTGGGCCACAGGGCACTCGCCCTTCATGTCCACTCAAAGACCAACTGGAATGAATGACAGCCAAACATCAGAATTCATCCAGTGGGAATTCAAAGACACATTGTATGTCTTGAGCTGAATCTGGCTGGTAATTTGGCTGCCCGTTTTTACGTATGTCAAGTGTGTATTTGTGCATGTTGGTGTGTGTCTGTCCATGGGCATAGGACATGGGTGTACTTGAAGGGGCGTTGGCCCAGAGTCAGACAGCTGTGGAGGCGAGGCAAAGCCAGGATGAATGAACAGTGTCTGGCTGCCAGTTCTCAGTTCTTCCCTGACTCCTAGTCCATTACATCAAGCTTCATCCAGCTCTCTTTTTCCCTCCATCCCTCCATCCCTCCCTCTCTCTTTTATTCTCCTTTCTTGTCATCCATCTCTCCTCTTCTCACTCTTCTTCTATCTCTCTCCTTTTCTCCTGTTTTCTCTCTTTCTATTCTTTTTTCCTCAACTTAAGTAACAGGGCTGGAAGTAACCAGGCTGGAACTAACATGGCTGGAAGTAACAGGGCTGGAAGTAACAGGGCTGGAAGTAACAGGGCTGGAAGTAACCAGGCTGGAAGTAACAGGGCTGGAAGTAACATGGCTGGAAGTAACCAGGCTGGAAGTAACCAGGCTGGAAGTAACATGGCTGGAAGTAACAGGGCTGGAAGTTACAGGGCTGGAAGTAACAGGGCTCGAAGTAACCAGGATGGAAGTAACAGGGCTGGAAGTAACATGGCTGGAAGTAACCAGGATGGAAGTAACAAGGCTGGAAGTAACAAGGCTAGAAGTAACCAGGCTGGAAGTAATAGGGCTGGAAGTAACATGGTTAGAAGTAACATGGCTGGAAGTAACCAGGCTGGAAGTAACAGGGCTAGAAGTAACCAGGATGGAAGTAACCAGGCTGGAAGTAACCAGGCTGGAAGTAACAGGGCTAGAAGTAACCAGGCTGGAAGTAACAGGGCTAGAAGTAACCAGGATGGAAGTAACAGGGCTGGAAGTAACCAGGATGGAAGTAACAGGGCTGGAAGTAACCAGGATGGAAGTAACAGGGATGGAAGTAACCAGGCTGGAAGTAACCAGGCTGGAAGTAACCAGGCTGGAAGTAACCAGGCTGGAAGTAACAGGGCTCTCCCCTGACTTTTGTTTACTTGACCACAGAATGATTTCAGGCAAGGACTGTAACTACAGTGTACCAGCTGCCTTATGTATAAAAAAACACAAAGACACATTTATTTACAGGTGCAAATCTCCAATGTCAGTGGTCCAAATACTGTGGTTAGATTTAAGTAATATCACTGCATGTTTTCTTTAAATTCGATGTCTGTTGGTGTCAGTGATGTCTGTTGAGTCAGTGATGTCAGTGAAGTTCAGGGATGTCTGTTGGTGTCAGTGAATGTCAGTGATGTCTGTTAATGTCAGTGAAGGTCAATGATGTCTGTTTTTACTATTGTCCCCGTCTATTGTTCCCGTCTCTCCCTGTCCATCCACTTTATATTCTCAGACAGTTTGTTTCTCATAGCGCCAGGCTACCATGGAGATCCCCTAAACATGGTTTTGTGCAAATTCACCTACATAGCTCTCGCTCTGTTCCTTCTCAAGGTCGTTGTGCATGTGTGTTCTAGATGTTTTTGGCCACAAGCATATTCAGATGAAAGGCAAGTTGGTAATGATAACATTCCCTAAAACTCTGTAAATATAGGTTTCCTGTACGCAGGGGTTTTTCCATGTTACCGTATGACATTGGCCGATTGTTGTGTTACTAAGGCTCCTGGCACAGGCGGACAAGGCGGTCACCAAGGGTGCCAAGACATGTAGGGGCTCAGGAATGTGTAGAAGAATTTTCATATATAATGCATTGTTCTTTCTTTTTAATTATGTATCCATATGTTTCATCCCACACACAGACAATCCCACACACAGACACTCAGTATGGTAAACAGTATAATTATTAATGCATGTGTGACGTCAAAAATTGGTTTGTGGAGATCTGCTATGAGTATTTGAGTTTGCCGTTACGGACGCAGCCATCTTGGTTGCGGATGTGAAGATTTTAGAAGAGAGGGAGGAGTAACCTAGCTAGCTAACTGATATTAATTGGGATGCTAACGTTGGCTAAAAAACAGTATTAAAACAAAATGTAAAACAAAAAGTAATGTTAATTACCGGAAAAACTGAACTGCAGACTCCTTTGAGTATCTTGTCGTACAACAGAACGCCATAGCCACGCCCTAAAATAGCCCTGCTTCATCGCTGATTTTAAAATCAACGAGACCATAATTCAAAAAATTTATATAATTCTGTATTGCAGTGATTTAAAACTAGCAATTGAGACCATAAACTCAATGTTTACTGAAATAATAAATCAAGTGAGAAGTGGGTCACTTTCTCATAGACTTCTACAGAAACGCAGGTGTCGCCCCCAGCTGGAATTCAGATAGAATGCAGGTTTAAGGCACTCCGCATTTGTTTCACTTCACTGAACTTTGTCCATTAATATACACAGTCTATGGTCTGCCCAGATGATTAGCATAAAGAGACGGCCAGCTGATGTCATGGTAGAAAGTGAATTGAGAGTAATGGTGGAAAGCTCGCTCAAGTGATTAGCATAAGGAAATAAAAGCAAGTCTCGTACCCATTTTGCCCAGTTGCCCCCCGGGGTGACTCTGCTTTAATGATCAGTCATTAAAGTCTATTGGATTAAAAAACGATGGTAGGAAAGGGGAAGGAAGATATGTATTTCTGCCACCACAGCAGCCAAACATTAAAACTCCACGGCTGCTGTATAGATTGTTTCTGGGGCACCAAAAGAAATCAAGTGCACTCCTCTTTCTCTCGCAGGTTGAGCACTTTATAGATCCTCACTGTAGTGGGGGATGGGCAATGTGTCAAACTTGCCAGCAAACAAAAATAATTAAATTAAGCACACGGCCGTGCTCATCTGTGTACCTGACTGGTGGTAGTTGGGTGCTGGGTTAACTGTTGGGGACTCGGCAGGCAACATTCCTATTTAAGACTATGGCTGGTAAGTAATCACAGTCACAAACAATGACATATCAGTGAATCTGTCAGGTGCACAAGGGATAAGACAGAAAGGATGTGGGGAAGAAATCCCAAAACAGGTACGGTTTGCGACACCTGTTTCGCCTCGCTTCTCTGAAATGTATGCACTTACTGTAAGATGCTCTGGATAAGAGCATACAGTGCATCCAGAAAGTATTCACAGCTCATCCTTCTGGACACTCTACCATACAGGCCTGATTGGTGGAGTGCTGAAGAGATGGTTGTTCTTCTGGAAGTTTCTCCTCTCTCCACAGAGAAACGCTGGAGTCCTGTCGGAGTGACCATCGGGTTCTTGGTCAACTCCCTGACTAAGGTCCTTTTCCCCTGATCACTCAGTGTGGTCGGGTAGCCAGCTCTAGGAAGAGTCCTGGTGGTTACAAACTTCTTCATTTAATAGCAATGTGCTGTATACAATTAATTTGTAATTCTGAAATGCAACTTGCAATATGGGCTAGTTGCGATGCAAACACATTCAACAATGATTGCTGGTACAACAATTCAATGAACTAAGTGTTTATAGGTCACTATGAAACACCAATAATCACACTGGAGAACCTGCGTACACGAGCACAGACCAGATGTGAGATTTTATCGCAGCCTACGCTCACGTTCAAATTGATAAATGCCTTCCTTTGCGTAGGAATCGTCATACGCCCGTCCTACACCTGTTTAAGGTTGTATGCACTTTTCATAAATGAGGGCCAATGAGTGTACGTGATGAAAGACTTCATCTGTTTGCAATTGAGGCCAGTTTATTTTGCAAGATTGACAATGAAGAACATGGCAACCAAAGATTTTAATACCCTCATTCATTAGTATACCATTTAAACCAACACTACCTCAGGCTCAACCCCAGTCGAGCCAGGTGGGCTATGTTTTTCACCCATTTTGATTCTCTGACCGGTTCTCCAAATCCTGTACACTCCTCCCACTACCTGTCCAATGTCTGTACTATACTGCACACACAGTTTTTGAAACTTCTACAGAGTGGAAAGGCAACTACATGGTGGAGGACACCTACCAGCAACTGTCACGTTCTCTCCAAGTATCACATGATACTGCACTAACTATAGATCACCTTTTTATAGTTGTCATCATCCCTGTTTTCACCAATCAATTGCTTAGCTTATCATTCAAAAACACATTATTCCTCATTCATTAGCTAATGTATTTTAGTCTGTTGGGTTAGCTGTGATTCATTGTCATATTGCTATGTGTGTTTTAGGTTTTGTACTGGTCTGTTTAGAAGTCATTGTTATATGTTTTTCAATCACAGTAGCCTGTTTAAATATTTTGTGAGAAAATATGTTTTCATTGAACTCTTTGCATTTGTCTCCATTCTTCCTCCACCCTCCTTCAATAATAAATCACTGTAAAAGGATACAGCGAAGGTAAGCAGAGCTGGATAAAGGCAGAGCCTAATGTCACCCATTAGAGAAGGATTATGACAGCGATGAACTGGAGATGGTTATCACTGCCTCAATCGACTGTCTCCAGTCATCCGGGGGCTGTACTCCCTACCCCATGCATATTGGGGTAGTTCAAGCAGGGTACAGTCACTTGGTTTTCCCTACCAGGTGCATGGATACACTGATGGGGCACTGTCGGAGGAGGAGGAAGCCCGATTCCGTACATAATTCGGCTACCCCCATGTTAGGAATGGAAACTGTGGACAATGTCCCTAGTTTTCCAAACAAGTTTGTTGTAAGTGGCTGTGGGCCACTACATTGTGACATGTGACTATGACGCTAGTCTGGGAGGATTGTGGGCTCTGGTCAGGAGCAGCAGGTCTGGGCGAACAAGGACGTTGACAAGGACGGGCAGGAGCAATGGGTCTGGGCAGGAGAGGACTCTGACTCCTGCTTCTCCTCTGAGGAGGATATTGATGGTGAGGTGAACGATGATAGGTACACGCTAGTCACAGATCCTAGCTGGCAGCAGCTCTTCCATTGCCAACTCTGCTAGCCAGCTAGCGGAGTATTCCCCATCAGTCCCTTTAGCCTGGCTGCCTAGTCAATGGCTCCTCTTCCGCCAGTCCCACAGGCTAGGAAGGTTTATCGGCTAGCATCCTCCTCACCACCAGTCCCACAGGCTAGTCCCAAAGGCCCTTGACCATCCCACCAGTGTCAGAGGCCCTGCCTACCAGGCCAGTGCTTGAGGCCCTGACCACCATGCCATTGCCAGAGGACCAGCCCTCCACACTTGAGATAGGGGCTCCGCCCTCTCTGCCGGTGCCAACTACACCGTCCCCTCCACCAGACCGGTGCTCCACCCCTTACGGCTGAGACCAGGGCTCCGCCCCTTATGGCTAAGACTGAGGCTCCGCCCCCTACAGCCAGTGCACCCTCAGCCGGTTCCAGCTGCTCCGCACCTTGAGCTGGTCCCAGCTGCTCCGGCCCCTGAGCTGGTGCCAGCTGCACCGCCCCCTCAACCTGTGCCAGCTACACCACCCCTACTGCCAGTGCCGGCTGCTTTGCCAACTCTGCCAATGCCAGCTGCCCTGCCCCCGTGGCCCGGCTGCACCACCCCCTTAGCCAGTGTCGGCTGCACCAACCCCTCTGCTAGCTCCAGCTGCACTACCACCTCAGCCGGTGCCAGCTGCACTCATCCCTGCCCGGTGTTGGCTGCTCTGCCCCTCTGTCGGTTCCTGTGGATCCATCCTCTTGTCGGGTTCCTCTGTCCCCACCCCCTCCCTACTTTTGTGTAACCTGGACATCACATGATACTTCATTAACCTATTGATCACCTTGTTTACAGTTGTGGCAATCCCTGGTTTATCAAAAACACACAGCTGTTATCACTTAGTGATACATTAGTTCATGTATTTTAGTACCTGTGTCTGTTTGGTAAGCTCATTAAGCTCATTGTCTTCTTGAAATGTATGTGTTTATGTTTGGTTTGCTACATAACAAACCATTTTCACTCATCGAAGTCCATTTATTTTACAAGTGTTTTTTGATTAAATCTGTTTTCATTTACTCTTTCGCAAGTGTCTCCATTTTATCCATGCACCCTGCACTAATGTTACAGAAACACATGACAATTCATCCCAAAGCTGATTTCAGTGAGGGTCTCAATTCACAACTATTAGATCATTGTCAGATCATGTTTTACAATGTTTCCATCTCCTAACAATACCGCTCAGGCACTCGATACTGTGTGTTACAGTGAGACTGGTGGTTTATCAGTGACCTAGCCTTGAAGCATCACTCACATTTGTGACTCATATATTGTTTGTCAGACATTCAGATCTGTCCTCTTATCCACCCCAAATTTACACTCACCACAAAGGCATGTCAAAAAGAGATGAAAGGTTGTTGGGTGGCTGGACTACAGCTCTCAAAGACAACATGAAGATACAGGTCAGAGCAGCTGTGGTGTGGTTGAATCAATGTCTCAAATTACAAGTTAAATGGAGATGAAATGCAATTAAAATGTTACAATTTCTGAGCTTTGAGGGGGGGGTCAACCATAATGTAACGGCTGACTGGATGTGATAGATGTGGAAGCAGATGTAAGTGTAATCATCACATGATGTTGAATGGGCAGCTGAGACCTAAGATTTACCCCTCAAAGGCGCGGCTCCAGCCGCAAGAGACCCAAATTCCAGAGGGCACCCTGATGCCACCAACTTGCACAGATGAGGGCAGGGTTGAAGAGCAGATCTGCTGGCAGAGGGAGTGGCGCAGCCATCACCAGTGGGGGGGTGGCACAGCATAGTAGAGGAGGCAGACCTGCTGGCAGTGGTGTAGGGTTGAAGCCGCTGTCACCAGTAGAGGGGTAGAGCAGCTGGCACTGGCAGAGGGGTTATTACAGCTGAGGGGGCGGAGCCCCTGGCTCTGGTGCTGGTGTGTGAGGAGGAGCCCCTGGCTCTGGCGTGGGAGGAGGAGCCCCTGGCTCTGGCGTGGGAGGAGGAGCCCCTTGCTCTGGTGTGGGAGGAGGAGCCCCTGGCTCTGGCGTGGGAGGAGGAGCCCCTGGCTCTGGCGTGGGAGGAGGAGCCCCTGGCTCTGGTGTGGGAGGAGGAGCCCCTGGCTCTGGCTTGGGAGGAGGAGCCCCTGGCTCTGGCGTGGAAGGAGGAGCCCCTGGCTCTGGTGTGGGAGGAATGTGATACATTTATTTTCCAACCGCTTATAAAGTTTTTTTCTGTGCAACAGTTAAAAGGACATGTCAGTTCATTATTTTTCCACGCTTTCTGCCTTTGAGCATTATTGTTTCTGATGTAAATTAATTGATTGGTGCATCATCATGCACCTTCTTCAGTCTCCCTTCTGCTACAGAGAACAAGCCCACACACTAAAGTCAGATATACTACCTTGTCCGGACATCTACCCCTACTTGAGTTCAGGTAAGTTATATATATATATATATAAAATTAAAATGCCACTTCTGGTTTTGCTGACATTTAAAATTGTTAATGATGAATTGAAATGATTGATTGTTGTGGCAGTCATGGTGCTTTAGCTAACCAATGTTAGCTAGCTATCTAGTTTTAATTCTCATGCAGGTTTTTTCTTGTAGAATGGGTTGCATGAATCAACTAGCTAGTATGACAAAACGTCTCTTAATCCCTGTACAAAACCCAATTTTTTGTAGCTTACTTTGATATTAGTTTTTTTGGTACAATAATCATTGCATCCCTACATTTAGTCAGTTCTAGACTAGAATGTTAAAACCCTATTGCAAACTGCTACCTGTCCTGCAGCAGTGTAATTTAATTAAAAACCCAGGATAGACAATTTTTCATTTGTTGACCAACAAAACCACAGAATTAGATTCTGGATGTATTGATTGTGGCCTATTCCACTTTTGTCATTTAACAGCAGTCACATATTTATGTCCACAGGACCAATGAGTGTACTGGGCTACAAAACGTTATTATGTCAGTCATTGACTGGTGGCAATCTATTTACCCAAGTGTTTACCTGTGGCAGGAAACCTATCCCAGTGATGGTTGAAGAATTTAGAATCGAGTGCAGCATTCTGAGTGTTATTATTACATTTATGTCTAGCATTTAAGTAGTGATGAATAGCAATGGTTTATCAAACAAATGTCTAGCAAATAAATACTGACTCCAATATAGCTCACAAAGTATAATTTCATTTAAATAGCCATTTTCACATCATCCAAGCTGTAAAGCCGTGCAAGCTCTTGCAAGACATTAATGGATAAATACAATATATTTTTTAATTAAGCAGTTGATCATCTTGAAGGAGATGTACCATATCCTTGATGGGCCAGTTCCTCTTCAGCAAGTCTGTGGGTTGAAAGTAGAAATGTTGTGCTATGGTGAAGTTCAGCATGTGTGTTGTTCAACAAAGCATGTAAGTGGATGAACACTGGCCAGCCTCAATTCAAGAGTTCAGCTGAAGTAAGACCTGAATTGACTTCTTGAAGCATGAGAAAGGACTACACTAGTTAATAAAGCTGCTATTTGTAGAATTTCAGTCCGTTACAATGGAACTACTTTTTTTAAGTGACCAGCTTAGAAATGCTGTGAACTATAATTCTTGATGTTTCAAAAGTGATTTATATGGGATAATGATTTCCTACACCAGAGCTTCCCAACCCTGTTCCTGGAGATCTACTGTCATGTAAGTTCTCCAACCCTTCTTGAGGTCAATTTCGGCTTTAATAAAGGTAAATATTAGAATATGGTGTGCTAAATTAGTTTAAAAAGAACCTGGAAGACAGTAGATATCCAGGAACAGGGTTGGGCAGCCCCGCCCTACACTATGCAGTTCTTTGTTCTACACAAAGGCACAAACTAAAATGCATTATTTGAATCAAAGACAAACCCAGAAATGCACATTGACAACAACTGTAGATGCACAAATTGTTAAGTCCTCATTGCAATTCCAAATTACCAAAAAGGCACTCCATGGTGTAGGGCAGGACCAGGTAGAAGAAATTAACTATAAGAAAGAACAGAAAACCAGCAGGCTCCAGCTGTAACGAATAGGCTCCACAGGAGTTAGTATAATGTAGTTTAATAGAGTTCCGGAATATAAATACAAAACACAGATCCCAATACTATACAACAGAACGTGGATGGTAGCTAATCGTAGTCGGGGAGCGGAGGTCATACACCAAGAGCACAGGCAGAAGTACACAATCAGGATAGGGAGGGGTAATCAGAGGGACAGGCAAACACGGTCAAACACTGGTAGACACAGCTATGGTCCAAAACGGCAGGCAATCTCAAAAAGGAGGAATGACAAAGCAGGGTCAATACACGGTAGATCAATCATACAAAAATGCTCAGTAGAATCACTATAGGGAAACAATACCTCGCGAAGAGTATTAGTATAGTGAAGGTTTATATGCGATGTGTTGATGATCTGCAGGTGTCAGTATTCAGGTGATTGTGATCTGTGTGACGTGCTGCGTTCATGTCTGCTGGGAAGTGGAGTATCAGTATCCTCTGAATGCGGTCTGTGTTGTGTGCATGGTTCGTGTGACTTGGGCAGAGAAGTGATACCAGTTCCTGACAGAGACGTGCCCTGACCGACTATGGGAACCCTTATACCAGCCTTTGTAGGGAAAGAGTTGAATACCCCTGGTGTAGGGAGTAATTGTCCCATTTCAATTGCTTTTCCAGATTTTTTAAATATCAGGAAATGTAGTTTGTACAGCTTTTGTTAGCTCCTCACTAAGGGTGTAATGGAATGCGTAACCCACAGTACGGTACGGTACATATTGCGGTTTGAGTGGTATGGTACGTATTGCGGTACAGTGCAATAAATGATTGAAAAAAAGTATTAAAGAACAGTTTTTAGTTTAATTGGAAAAAAGATGGGCGCATATCCGCAGCTATATACCGTAAATACCTATTGCTCTTGTAATTTCTTTGGCCTGATCAGATTCTACTGACAGGGCTGCTTGAATACAGTGAGGAGACTATTGTTTTTATTTCCACAACTGCCTCTGCAACCGAACGACTAGGTATATGGACAAAGTAACATTTTGAAATTTGCAAGTGAAACTAACATTTAGAAAACTCTTTCAAAACATACAGTTTGCACATGCATTGCACCATAGCAAAAAATTTTACTTCCCATACATGTATGCTGTGCCCTGGAAAATAGACATACATATTAATGTACATATTTATGTAGCCAGGCCAATTAACTTGTTTAAATGAAAGGAATATAGTCCTTCAGTATTTTTCAGTTGAGATGTATATTTGGGAAAAATGTGTACTTTCTCTAATAGAACAGTGATTTGGGAAGGAGATGGTGTTATTAGAGATGGATTTTTTTGTTGTGTTGGAGAATCTAAGCTGGGTAGAACTATAATCATGTCTTATTAATTTTTATTCTAAATGAACCAGGGCTTAAAGTTGCAAAAACAACGAAGACACTGAAGTTGAGTTATTTCAAGGGTGCAACACATAGGAGCAAAAATATTGTTTCCCTACACATAGAGGAAATTGTTTCACGAAATGTGCACGTCATGTTATCTTAATCGCTTTGTGTACATGTCTGAGATAAATAAGCTTAACAGGCAAGACTGACCTTTAGCAATATTATAGTCCAGAGCCATATATAGAGAGAGTATGGCCAACTAGGGAATCGATGTTCTGAGCTATCCCGTTATGCGATTGGTTCCGAGGTGATCACGTGTTTTGTGGACTCCATGTTGGAGCCCAACATTCAGCTGATTCCCATTGACATAGTGCAGAGAAGAGTGGAAAAATGTAATCAATTATTTAAAAAATGACAAATCATTGACAAAATGCACAACTGTTGCATGTTTGCCTGCAATGAAAGACCGGGAAGCAGGAAAAAATATTCAAAAAAAAAAGTTCCCCCGTGAACCAGAAAAGCAACAAGTGAGGGAGCTGTATGTGAAGTTAATGTGTTTTTATAGGCTACAATATGGGAAGGGTTTATCGATATCTGTTATAATAATAGTCTAACAATGCAGTACATTACAATGCAGCACTAGTTCCAGTTACAATTTTTGCCATTGAGTAGTTTAACCTGTCATCGGCGATAAATGAACTACGAAAGGTTAAGTCAGGATTCGGGAGACTGAAGAGAAAAAGGTAAACACTGCTCAGAGACTTATTAGGCAACGTGTTCACGCACTACAATAAGCATGAGTATTTTTAGAGGCCCATTTATGATATATAAGGTAAATATGCCCTGGAATATTTCAGTAAGGGCCTTTTACATATTGACAAACGTTGATAATAACATTTATGTGCCTATTTATAGTGAAAATAAGCTATTTATTTCAAGATAGCATATTTGCCCCATAGGGTTACACTGTAGAGTCATCTGACGTTGGTCTCCAATATGGCGCCCATGGTTTGAGTTGGCCAAACTCTCTATATTTTCAGCTCTGTTATTGTCTGTAAATGCATTGGAAGATTTCCCCATGATGATTCATCACCAGCACTCACCATGTTAGAGCTCTCCTCGTATTTAACAAAGTTGGAAAAGTGCCAACAATAATTACGATGTGAGCAAATGCTCATAAATATATTCATATTAATCTGATTTTTTTTAAGAATAAATAGCCATTTATTTATAATTTAATGTGAGGTTATTGTTATTAGCTCATTAAAAATAAAAACTTGTGTTACCATGAATGCCTACAGTATACCAGCATCTTTCTCATCTAACTTACTCTATTGCCTTCCAAACTGTCTGTAGTCTGCACTTCTATCTACTGATGTCACAAATGGGCGATGTAGGAAGAGAGGGAGACCAGGCAAGGAGTAGACGATATGCAGATTTAATACCAAATAGTCCCGGAAGTGTACAAATATACTGCACAGTTGCAGGTGACATAGATAGCGAGTATCACAATAATAGTATATAACACGGCGTAGATGCGGAGAACGTATATATAGAGAGCGTATGCAATCAACTGTACATGTGCCTGACCACATTCTCATTGATGAAAAACAAAAAATTAACATTGTGCTGCCTACGTTTTTCATTAAATTACATTGCTGAAGGACAGGTAGCAGTTTGCAATATGTTTTTAACATTCTCATCCAGAACTGCCTAAATGAATGGATGGAATTATTTCTGTACAATTAATATCATATTAAACTATAGAAAATAAGGCTTTGTACAAGGATTAAGGCACATTTTGCCATACTAGTTGTTACATGTAGCCTATTTTAAATCAAAACCCTGAGCATTCAAACTAGATAGCTAGCAAATGTTGATGCATCAGGAGTGCCACAATGAACAATCATTACAATAACAATTTTAAATGTCAGCAAAAGTTGCATATTAACTTTAACTTTAAAACTATTTATATATAACTTACCTGAACTCAAGTAGGAGTAGATGTCTGGACAATGTATATCTGATTTTAGTGTAGGCTTGTTGTTCTTGGTAGCAGGAGAGAGAAAGAAGATGCACGATGATGCACCAATCAATATTTATTTACATCAGTAACAATAACGCTCAAAGGCAGAAAGCGTAGAAAAATAATGAACTGACACGTCTTTTTAACTGTTGCGCAGAAAAACATTGAACTATAAGCGGTTTGAATAGAAATTAATCAAATTATTTGTAAATTCAGTCACAACCTCAATACACCTTTGGCTTCTTTTTCAAAAATTTGGCTAATCCACATGTAAAAGGCAACACAACCTACTAGCTCCCTCTAATGGTCCGGAGAACTTCTGTTGTGAGCGACTTCAAATGCAGCGTTTCTCTAAATGTTTCGTTTGTCTAATGCTGTTGCGTTCTGTGCCAATGCTGTTGTGTTACAGGCTAAAGCTGTAGTGTTGTCACTTAATGTTTCAGTGTTGTATGTCATTGATTGTTTTCTCAAATGCAGCATTTTAGTTAATGTTTCATTGCTGTTAATGTTGTGTTGTTGTGTCCTCCTGGGACACCGTATGTAACAGCTGACTGGACGTTGATAAATGTGGAAGCAGATGTAAGGAGAATAACTGAATCAATCATATTTAATCAAATACAATACAACAGAGAAATCCAACGAACGGCAAAACATCATGGATACGTAATAACAAGGGGACATGCACAACCTGGATTTAGGGGGTTATACAGTAAATATGGAACCTAATCATTGAAAGAGAACCTGTGAGTGTAATAATGACATGATAAGAAACAGGTGTTTGTGCTACAAACAAAATGGAAACCAGTATGAAAAGATAGAAAGGTAGGATGCAGACCCTAATACCCTGAGATTCCGGGTCCCAAAAGGATGGAGAGTTGGATCTGATAGTTCGTTGTGAAAGGTAACGATCTAGGAGCACAGAGGAGAGTGTCAAAGAAGAGCCTCTCAGGCTGGTCATGGTTCCAGAGAACAGCACGAAGAGCCTGTCAGACTGACCAGTGTTCAGGAAGACAGTGTGAAGAGCTTCTCAGACTGGACAGGGTTCAGGAGAACAGAAGGGAAGAGCTTTTCAGACTGGACAGGGTTCAGGAGAACAGAAGGGAAGAGCTTCTCAGACTGGACAGGGTTCAGGAGAACAGAAGGGAAGAGCTTCTCAGACTGGACAGGGTTCAGGAGAACAGGAGGGAAGAGCTTCTCAGACTGGACAGGGTTCAGGAGAACAGGAGGGAAGAGCTTCTCAGACTGGACAGGGTTCAGGAGAACTACTGTACTTCTTCAGGAGAAGAGATAGGAATTTTGGGTTTTCATGAGCTGTATGCCAAAATCATCAGTATTAAAACAATAAATGACCTGAAATATTTCAGTTGGTGTGCAACAAATCTAAAATATATGAAAGTTTAATTTTTATCATTACATTATGGAAAATAATGAACTTTATCACAATATGCAAATTTCTTGAGAAGGACCTGTATATATCATGAATCAAAAGAACAAAATGCTTTAAATCTAAACCATTAAACATGACGATGGCAACTTTGGTGAAGGTGTGTAACTATTAACATATAAAAAAAATGTTTGGCATTTGTCTGATAAATAGTTTTCTAATTTCAAGGGCAGCTAAATGCTATTATAAACAGGGATAATGTAGCAGTTTTCTACTTTTCAGAGAGGGTGGGAACTATGTGCAAACTGTTAATTTGCATCCAGGACTGGGTAACGGTAGTGATATACCATGAGTGAATAGCTGGATAAAGCAGTGGTCCACGAAGAGCGGCTGTGAGGACTCAGATTTCAGTTGCAGTGCCTGGAAGACTTAGCCACCTTTGTTTCATTTGGAACTGCGGGCAGTCCAAGGAGAGTGAGGGGGAGTGATTGAGGAACACAGCGGGGCTTAAACACCAACCACTATCACAGTGGACGTACCAAGATTTAAGATGACTTCAGGGTAAATTGACGCACATTTTAAACTCATTAAAAGTATTTTGACAAAACAAAACTTTTAACTTTCTAAATGCTTAACTTTGCCTACTCTGTCATCAGCCTGTCCCTGTGGTCCTTCGGAATACATCTCGTCCTGTGGTACTGGCAACTGCCGAATTCATATCAGCTTCTTGACGGTTTGTGCCTCATCACATATTTTCCATTTCTATATATTTGTCTTCCAGTTTGATATTGTGCATCTATTTATTAATGTATGCATATTAGTTTTATAAAGTTGCATATTGTTTAACTATAGTACGCTGTAATTTACAGTTATTACAATTGCATTTGCGTATCCTACACCTTTTTACGCATGTCACACATTTTGGAGGTGCCGTGTTTAATTACTACAGAGGTATGCAAGCAGGATATGCGTCCATATTTTTCCCATGTGGGTCTGTATATAATATTGATTTTTAGACATGTTATAAATGTAATGACTTTTTGGCATACATTAAGCATCATATTTAGTTGGCTGCTTCTGTGTGTACACCGCTAGGCAGCGCATGCCTTCGACAGCGTCGACAACTTGATTGATTGATTGATTGAGAATTGGATGAAAAACGGCAGTCGGACCATGTCAACGAAACAGAACAATTTGGACTGGCAAAATAACAAAATAAATGATTGAAAATTCAGTTTTCCTGCTGTTCTTGTGGCTTAGGATGCGTTGTGTGTCTGCAGAGGACCACTGGTCTGTCGCTGACGGGTTAGTGACTAATTGCACAGCTGGAAACAAGTAATGCAAAACGTGAGCTACGCTACAACTACGCACTGCCGGTAATAGCACGGGCCACCTAATGGAATATAGACAGAACTGAGACCAGTTTACACATGTGTAATCAAATTAGCATTTTCATATTTTACCAATTTAGCAGACAGACACTCTTATCCAGAGCGACTGGCAGTTAGTATTCGGGCGGACGTGCTATATCCACAGGGTGTCTGCAAGAAGGAGTGTACTCAGACAATAAGCGAGGGGAGCAGTAGATGAAGTGATGCATCTGAGGTGGAATAGTTTCTATATAACCATCCATTAGAACCGATTGGACTGTAGTTATTTGGGACTGATTTGAGCTTCGTGCTGATAAAGTATGTACTTTAAAAAGAGCAGGTTTATACAGTATGACCGTCCATTTATCTGTGTCTACTGACCCTGATTTGTCCCATGGTGAAGGCCCAGGGGCGGACTGGCCATCGGGAGGATCGGGAGTTTTCCCGAACGGCCGGTCCATTCCGGGCCAAACGGGCCGTCACATTTTACTTTGACGGCCGGTCGGACGTATTAAAACAAGTGACAGTAGGCTGAAATGGACAAGATGTTGCATCCGCAAAACTGCGCTCTGGCCCGTCTGTCAAATCGAGAGAGACTTCCTCTATTCAAACGAGGAGAAACCCAGAGTGAATGATTGACGAACGCGGGGAGCGACAGATACAGCGCACGCGCACACGCGCGCGCCCCCCCCCCCCCCCACCGCCGGCCACTCCATCCAAAGTCCCGGGCCGATTTTTTTCCCAGTCCATCCCTGTGAAGGCCTCAGTCAATATTATGATTCTTCTATTCATAAAGGTTATAATGAATGACCTCAATGTAATTGACAAATGACCTGCGGTGACAGACACATTTTGAATGTCTCTTTGTCAGTAAAATGGCATGCAGATCATAATTTTGACAGGCTCTATATATTATAATGACCACTCTGAAATGGCCTCATTAGAGCAGCTTGTTGTTACGCTAGGCTCATAACAATCGTTTAGGCTGCCAAGTCATTGTAATGTGGCCCCAGGCGCTTCATTGTTGAGTTCAGTCCATCTGAGTCATTTGGCCCATGCAAAAACATACATTTCAATACAGTAGAGGAACTCCAGGGTGTCTCTCATTTACTATGGAAAATAGTTCTGAAGTGTGATGAATTGCAACTGAGGAGAATGTGGATCTGAGGGAAAACTGGTGACGCCACACGCCTGACAGTTTCCTCAACTGTATTTCCTGTGGAGCAGAGAGCTCGGGGCTGTCAGCTGTTTGTGGCCATGCCATATTCAGATGCTGCTTGAAGATGATTACTTTTTCTGGGAAGAGTCTGGCTGAGACCTTAAGGGGCACATTTCCAGGCTGTTGCCTAGGAACATCCTATTTTGTGTATTTGTTGATATCGAGTGTAAACATTTTTGGAGTTTTGTGCTTTAGCCACTAGCTATTAGGGATGGGACGGTATGAAAATTTCATATCACGATTATAGTGACCAAAGTTATCACGGTTATCAATATTATCACGGTTTTGGTAAAATGAGATGGAAATGTAAAAAAACGGATACACACACACTGAAAACATTTCACCAAGTTTTATACTTGGAAATCAACAAACTACAAATACATTTAGCAGCTCTATGC
>JACXGM010007445.1:0-24666 GCA_016801145.1 Umbra pygmaea
CCTTTTGCTGTATATCTGACGGTGCAACCCCAAACACAACACGTTTTCGTCATAGTTTTAACTTTGATCAACAACAATGTTTTAACTATGTTTACAGTAGCCGGCTGGATCGCATCTGGTCAGAGGAAGCCGGTCGCGTTCTGCCACCCGGAAGTATCTTGGCGCCTATTGTTTACAAACATTGTGAAATGCCGTATATGCGCAAATTAATCATAAACTGGAAATGTGCTACATGCAATGCACAATGAAACAGCTTCAATAGAGTGGTTGTATCACTGATAAAAATAATGAACCGGCCGACCCACAGCTGAGAGAGTGAGAGAGGATTTGGCAGAAGTGTCTGGGAAGGACAAACCACTTGTTAGGTACAGTCAGCTACAGATGTCACACGATAAAGTGGTGCTTTTTGTACCGCGTCAACAATCAGTGCATTTAGATGCCAATAAATGGTATATACTCGTAGCTGGGTGGTGCTAATCTCTTTTTTTTCACAGAAATACCCACAGCACTGTGGTGTAGCGATCATGGTGTAGCGGGCTAGATCGGTTGCAATTACAGTGACATTTTTCAGTGTAGGGAGTTTCAAGTTCTAGACCTGCTCAGGACCATCTCCTTTTCTTTCTCAGCATGTTTATGATAACTAGTTAGTTAAACACATTACCTGGTCATTTAGGTTTTATTTAATGACTGTATTTAAGATTACTTTATTTCAGCAACATAGGCTTATGCTTACAAATGTATACCGTAGGTAATTAAGGATATATTTTTATCTTTCACCCTTTGTACTGACCAGACCAGACTGAGATTATAAAGAAGTTGGCAGAGAAAAGTGTGCATCATTTTTGTAGAAAGGTGACACTTTTAAACTCCACTTGGCCAGACCATGCTCTGACGGCCAATTAACTAGCCATAGTGTTACAAAAACCCCAAACCTTCATGTGCTGATTACATGAAACTATTCCCAAGCAAAAAAAAATTGTTCAACATGTTACTGTGTCAAAAGCAAGTTTTGTAAAGTCTAGGTATAGGCCAATATCAATTTTTATGTAACCAGTACAAGTACAGAGTATTTCATTTTGGGTACTTGCCGATACAAGTACCGATACAAGTACTTTTAATACCTATGCCAAATGTCACATTTATCAAGCTAATCTGCTATTTCTTAGATGTTGATCAGCCAATTCAAATATACAAAAGTAAATATTCCTACATATCCAGAAGAACATCATTTACATTGCAGGTCAAGAATTTGTAATATTTATTACACATGTCAATAGTTTACGTCTCCTTCCCTAAATAGATAAAATGAGAGAAACACCTTTGTGAAAGCGAATGCAAAAGCTGCATGTTTGTGTTTGCATTTGCACTAAGCATTACAGACGTTTTGTGTAAATGAGAATGTCTGTTTGAAGTGAGTTTCTCCAGTGTATCACGTTTGTAAATAATCACCTATATTTGTGAAGAATCAATGTACCACACAGCTCAGCAGTGTGTAAGATGGTAGGGATATGCACAGAACAATGATCATTCGTTATGTAGGAACAAACAAACTATCGGTTGTATGATTTCACTGAAGACAGAAAGCACATCTGCAGTATCCATTTTCCGTTAGAAAGTCAATTGTTATAAACCTTGGAGACAAAACGTTCTTTATATGCCAGCTTCTGTTGTCAAGGAAGATGAATATCTGCCAAAATTTTGGCTTTTTCCGGGGCGTTCTTCCTGCCATGTTCTACAGTACACTCGCATTCTGTCCGGGGCGTTCCTCTTGCCATATTTTACAGTACATGCGCATTCCTCCTCCCTAATTTAGCCCACTAGTTTGCAAATACCTAAAATTCTCGATAGTTATCAAACTCGATCTGGTCAAAATTCCTGTTTAAATAAAATTATTACAATCAGAAATAGATGTACTGTACTCATTACTATTTTATAATGTGCCCATTACTACAGTCGTTTATGAAAGCAGTAATGAACAGTGTATGATTAATAGATATACAGATTAATACGTTTAGATGAACAAAATGAACAACCGCAATCTCTAATAAAAATAAAAGCAGTAACGAACAGTGTATGATTAATATACTGTAACACCATAAAGATACATTTGTGGCGTGCTGGACTCGAACCCTGTCCGCCCGGTTAACAGACCTTAGTTGTTTCCACTACACCCTCAAGATCAATGAACTCAACATGTTTTCAATGGAGTTGAGAGTTTAACTGTTTTAGACTGTGTAGGATTTTGTAAATGAAAAGGTATTTTAAATATACAGTAGGTAGTTTACATGAGACAATTCTATTGTAGGACAATAGTTGAATGACTAAAGCGCTACAAATAATACATTTAACTTCAGAGTGTAGTTGTTTTAATGATAAAAAACCTGTAATGTACAACGTGTTTAAGGGAAATTATTTGGATGAATGTGCAACCTGAAGCCAGCTGTTGGCAATTTGTTGTATTGTTTCCTTTTAAAAACTGCCTCAGAAATTTAATTCACTTAGAGGAATTGCGCCTCGTTATGACACGGTACAGCTCCACCCCTTTTTTGCCACTTTGCCACTTTGTGATATCTGTAAATATTGTGAATAGGCCTATTATGAATAGTAATGTTATTGGCCATTAAATGTATTAAATATGTGTTGTCTGACTGCATCTTAGATTATAGCTATTGTGACTAGCTAGATATTTTTGCGACGACAGGGAAATGTGGAATTACTGGCACCTATTTTTTTCCTTTCGTAATTTATGTTTTGATTGAGGCAAAGAGTATACATGTGTAACGTACTGGCTTACAGGCAGGTGATAAAACAACAAGAGGAAGTCTCAATGCAATTTATAAAAAGCTCTGATAATTTTAAAATATGACAAAAGTAAATGCAGGGGAAACAATCTAAGAGAATTGCCTAAACTTGGAAAACTATCACACAAATAAACGCAGGGCGTCCAATTCTTACAAAGGAAAGAGAGCAGGAACAAAAGGTTGCAAAATACAGAAACCAAATACCACAAGGCACCAGGTTTGAGCTCAAGAAAGTACTCACAATATACTTTTGGCAGTTACACAGGACTAGAATACTGGCAGGAACAGGCAGGAATTTGTCATACATAGTTTAAGGACCCAGCAAAGAACTAACAAGACAATGGGGATTAAATAGAGAAGGACTTGGGACTGTATAACACATAGCTAGAACTAATAATAAAACCATGTCACAATATGATTTTTCGAAGCCTTAGAGTAGCAAACATAAAGCACAAAAGCTACAGAATCATAGAATCTAAACTGTAAGTGTTATCTTTAGTTTAAGGTTTTAGGCGTTCAACTACTGAACGATACGTTAGTACAGTGTCCATGCTGCTAAAAGAGCACGCAGTCACATTAGTTGTTTTATGGTACTCTCGCTTATGCTTTATCCGTGACATTACATGGACTGTATTATCCAGGAGCTTGCTCTCATTAAACTAATATGGAATTTCCACACCATCCTGCTATTGTGTCTTCCTCTCTCACCTACCCACCACACCATGACAGAATGCCCAACCTTATCAATGAGGGACCGAGATCTACTAGAGAGAGGTTCTCTCTCTCTATAGGAGGATTAATTTGCGGGAGGGTGCAGGCTGCTCAGGATGAGTCTGAAGAGAGCAGCCGGTGGAGCAGCTCCGTCTGGCGTCGATGTGGGACGTAGACAGGTCTGATGAGGAGCCTTTTGAAATAGAAGAGGAGGTGAGGTGTTATTGGGATGAAGTGGAGGAGGACTGGGATTTCCCTAGCTCTAAGGTGTTAGCTCAATAGGTAGGTCTCCCCGTCTTAGTGTTAGGGTTCCCCAGTTTCCTGCCAGTTCTTCTAGTACCCCTAGCTCTTCTATCTCCCAGGCTCTAGTAGCTCCCAGGCTAGCTGCTTCAGCTCTCCCATTAGGCCTCCTAATTCCCCTAGCTCTTCTGCTAGTCTCCCTAGTACCCAGGTCCAGGGTGGTAGTCCACCACAAAGGTCTCCACATTTAGGTATTAGCAACCCTGGCTCTCCTTCTATGACCCCTAGTACTCAGTTTTAGGGTGATAATCAACCCAGTAAGGCTCCCTGTGCCAACACCCCTAGCTCCCAGGCTAGCTCTACTAGCTTACAGGCTAGTTCACCTAGGGCTCCCGTTCCTGCCCCTAGGGCTCCCGTTCCTGCCCCTAGGGCTCCTGTTCCTGCCCCTATGGCTCCAGTCATGTCCCCTAGGGCTCTAGTCCAGGCCTCTAGCTCTCCGGTACAGGGTGATATTCCCCATCCTAGGGCTCCCTGTCGGGGTGTTAGGGTCCCTGGCCCTGCCAAGATGGCCGACGGCCCCCTCTCCAAGATGGCTCCGACGCAGCCTGCTCCACGCCAGGCCCCGCCACAGCTGGCCTTGGAGCTTCAGGCAGCTGAGGATCTGGAGGCCTCCACCGCCGGAATTCCAAGACTACACCACTGCTCTGCTGATGTCAGGACCCCCTGATCTGTTAACGTCAGGACCCCCTTATCCCCTTATGCCTGGGCTTCTTGTGCTGCTGCTGCCGTCCGGACCCCCTGCGCCGCTACTGCCTGTCCCAGGGCTACCTGAGTCCCTGCTGCCTGTCACAGGGCTCCCTGAGTCCCTGCTGCCTGTCCCGGGGCTCCCTGAGTCCCTGCTGCCTGTCCCGGGGCTCCCTGAGTCCCTGCTGCCTGTCCCGGGGCTCCCTGAGTCCCTGCTGCCTGTCCCGGGGCTCCCTGTGTCCCTGCTGCCTGTCCCGGGGCTCCCTGAGTCCCTGCTGCCTGTCCCGGGGCTCCCTGAGTCCCTGCTGCCTGTCACAGGGCTCCCTGAGTCCCTGCTGCCTGTCCAAGAAACAATCTACTATTAGGCTACATTTGAACGTAATCATCAATTTCAAATTGGGCCCGCATTTCTACTGTGTGAAGGCCAATCAACATATGATTTTTACCAATGTGTGACTTTCTGTTTTTATTTATGTGGTCTGGAACAGCGTAATAATCAATGCAACAAATCACAGCTAGGCCTGACTGTGGAGGGATTTGTAGGACACATACTTGTATCAAAACCTGTGCCTGTCCCAGGGCTCCCTGAACTGCCTGCCCCCGGGCCTCCGCCCCCTGGCTCCCTACCTGGCCTTCTGTGACCGCCTGCTGACCCTCCGCCTGGGTGAGTACTCTGGGGGGTTTCCTGCTACGGTGGGGGTATTTGGGTCCTTCTGCCCTCCCATTGATCTGGCCACCCCGGTGTGGTGGCCTTTGCGGGCGGGTACTGTGACACACAGCCCAGGGAGGGCTGGCTTCTATGGACAGTAGTGAACTGAGATATGGACTCCTGTCAGTATTATGGGTTATTTCTTGTGTTTATTGGTTGTTTTGTTTCCCCTTGTGTCAGTTCAATGCATTGCATGGTGTTCATCCGTTTATTCTGTGTCATGTTCCTTTAAGTGTGCTCTTTTTAGTTTGTTCCTTCCTGTGTTTGTTTCCCTTTGTAGCCACGCCTCTCTCCTTAGCCTGGGCTGTCAGGTGTAGAGTAGGAGTCTGGTAACTTCTTTATTAGCTTGATTAGTAATTACGTACAGCCTTGTATGATTAGATAGTTACCTCCACTATGTAATGAGTCCAGACTAAGGAGAGACTGTTGGGCATTGTGATCTGTCTGATCCTGTTTCAGGTGTACCTTTATGCTGCTTACGTATTGGTGTGTGAAGAAGCTAGCCGGGAGTACTACGTGTACGTGTTATCTTTAGTTTAAGTGTTTAGGCGTATATGGACAGCTGTAGATGAAATTATGCCAACTTCCATTGTTGGAAGTTATTCGTCCAAATCAATACAAATGGTTCACTGAATCATCAGTCTGTTTTTCAAATGATAAAAAATAACAGCTTTATTTTTTGTATAAGACCGCTGGAGAATCGTAGGCTATAAAATACAGTTCTGGATCTCAAAACATACAAGACGTCTAATTAACAATAAAACTAAGCATACCAAACATTAAACATTGCTTTCCATACTTTTCTAACTTTTATTGTTTTTTAACTTTTAAATAAAACATTTTTGCAAAAAAAATATTATTTAAAATGAAAATAAATATGTGATTTTATGTTTTCTCACCGAGAGCAGGTGATGCAGCACAAAGGGTGACAGATAAAAATATATTTTTTATTACCTATATATGGAATATTATATATTTTTCTGATTGCATCTCACACACTATTATTACATAACACTATTATTGTTTATTACACTGCGGGGATGTGCCAGACAAGTTAACATTTAGTTAAACATAGTGTATTTAAATACACTCACCTAAAGGATTATTAGGAACACCCGTTAAATTTCTCCTTAATGCAATGATCTACTCAACCAATCACATGGCAGTTGCTTCAATGCATTTAGGGGTGTGGTCCTGGTCAAGACAATCTCCTGAACTCCAAACTGAATGTCAGAATGGGAAAGAAAGGTGATTTAAGCAATTTTGAGCGTGGCATGGTTGTTGGTGCCAGACGGGCCGGTCTGACTATTTCACAATCTGCTCAATTACTGGGATTTTCACGCACAACCATTTCTAGGGTTTACAAAGAATGGTGTGAAAATGGAAAAACATCCAGTATGCGGCAGTCCTAGGGCGAAAATGCCTTGTTGATGCTAGAGATCAGGTCAGAATGGGCCGACTGCTTCAAGCTGATAGAAGGGCAACTTTGACTGAAAAAAACACTTGTTACAACCGTGGTATGCAGCAAAGCATTTGTGAAGCCACAACACGCACAACCTTGAGGCTACAACAGCAGAAGACCCCACCGGGTACCACTCATCTCCACTATAAATAGGAAAAAGAGGCTACAATTTGCAAGAGCTCACCAAAATTGGACAGTTGAAGACTGGAAAAATGTGGCCTGGTCTGATGAGTCTTGATTTCTGTTGAGACATTCAGATGGTTGAGTCAGAATTTTGGAGTAAACAGAATGAGAACATGGATCCATCATGTCTTGTTATCACTGTGCAGGCTGGTTGTGGTGGTGTAATGGTTTGGGGGATGTTTTCTTGGCACACTTTAGGCCCCTAAGTGCCAATTGGGCATCGTTTAAATGTCACGGCCTACCTGAGCATTGTTTCTGACCATGTCCATCCCTTAATGGCCACCATGTACCCATACTCTGACGGCTACTTCCAGCAGGATAATGCACCATGTCACAAAGCTTGAATCATTTCAAATTGGTTTCTTGAACATGACAAAGAATTCACTGTACTAAAATGGCCCCCACATTTACCAGATCTCAACCCAATAGAGCATCTTTGGGATGTGGTGGAACGGGAGCTTCGTGCCCTGGATGTGCATCCCACAAATCTCCATGAACTGCGAGATGCTATCCTATCAATTTGGGCCAACATTTCTAAAGAATGCTTTCAGCACCTTGTTGAATCAATGCCACGTAGAATTAAGGCAGTTCTGACGGGGAAAGGGGGTCAAACACAGTATTAGTATGGTGTTCCTAATAATCCTTTAGGTGAGTGTATGTCTTGTGCATATGGCCGTATTTTATGTTATGATTGAAGCAAAGAGATGATTTCTCATTCATGAAAATATATTTTAAATATAAATATGCAATAGGTCAATTAGACAAGACATTTACAGTATACTGTAGGGCAATAGTTTAATGACTAAAGCGCTACAAGTAATACATTTAACTTCAGAATGACATTGTTTTGTTAATAAATAAAAATAGGATATCCGTGAGGATTTCCGTGAGTTCTTATGCTGACATAAAAACACAATGTAATTGAATTTGTCTCATGCATATTGCCATATTTTAGTTGTATAATTTTTTGGGGTCAATTATTCCAGATTTTCCTCCCTTCCCAATTCCCTCACTAATCCTGCCTTGTCGGCAGCTCGGCAACTCCTTGGACAGATCTGTGGGATGAACCACGTCGCCCAAGCTACTGATTCTTTTCACATTGTTCACCCAACACAGAAGCCTTTAGTCGTTAATAGTTGACCTTAAACATACCTTTGTGCAGATTTTGTATTACCCAGCTCCCTTGCCACTCTTAATTTCCCTGTTTTATATACTACTTACTTTTTTTACCAGAGTAATTTATATATATTTCTGCAGAGTGGTATTAATACTAATACTACTATTGTTTTAAAATCTTACTTGAAAGATTTCCATGATAGGGAGAGCCTTCATTTCGTCTAAAATGGTACAATATCTCAGCTGTTAAACACTAAAGCAGTGTATTTGTAACAATGTTTCCAGTACAATGACGTGTTATATAATTTATGCTGTTCATCAAAATGTAACAAGACTGACGTTTGACAGATTTGTCACTGGACTACTAAATATCTTGTCATGCGTGGCATTAAAATTTTAAAGGATGTGGAGCTGCTGTGTTTCAAGGCTTAAACTGGACTAAATTGCAGTGGTTAAGTGATGTTATCCTCCCATGTTCCCTGCTGGGTAATGTTTCTGCCATAATCCCCCAGCAACACCAAAATGGATATGACATGTTGGTCATGGACCATCAACATTCTGGCCAGGGAAAACATTCTCCTTTTTCCTCGACTTCTGGTTAGCATGCCCAAGGCCACATTAACCGTTGCCATGGTGTTTTGACTTTGGCTGAAATTAAAATAAATGAGTCCGGGACTTTAAGATGGGTTGTAGGCTGCTGAGAGGTGCTCTAGAGAAAAATGAATCTCTCCAACAAGATTTCCCCTCCCTCCCTGAATACACAAGCAAAAAAGCATGCAAACGGACACACACACACACACACACACACACACACACACACACACACACACACACACACACACACACACACACACACACACACACACACACACACACACACACACACACACACACACACACACACACACACACACACACACACACACAAGATGGATAAGTAGGAAAACTAGAAGAGGCCTTCTGTCTTAATCTAAATATCAGGGCCACTCCATGAGAAGTGAACCACAGGGTCTAAAGATAATTCCACTATGACAGGATGATCAAATGCTCACAGAGGGATAACATTGAATGGCAGTGATCGTTTTGGACTTCACAGTCCTTTCTTACTACTCCCGTAATCACTCACACAACATGGACAATGTAACTTAGATAAAACCAATGTTAATACAGTACGAGTTCCACTCCCAAAAATATGTTTTTTTTTGCCAAATTAGTTTTTGTGGATCTTTTATCTTGATATGGGTGCATATTGTACATAGCATTACTCTCAGTCTAACAGTAATTGCTAATGAAGCGATTAAACATGGGCCTAATGGGCCGAGTCAGATCCAGTATCATGTGGTGATGATGTATTGCAATCACACACAGGACTGCCTGTCGCCAACACACAGATTAATGGACAAACACAGGAACACTGCTAGCATAACACACATACAGGAAGAGATAACAACAGAGAGGAATTACCCAGCACACATTTTCGTCCACTAGCAAACACTTCTCGATACTCTCAGTATACTCTCTGTATATCTCTCCATCCTCTGTGTTAAAATCCTCTTTTTCTCTCTGTCCCCTCCTCTCCAACCCTCATGTCATTTATTCTTTCTGATTTATTAAATGTTATGAGGGTGTGGGTGGAATGGGTACTGTATCAACGTTAATCCCCATCCTCCGAAGCCCCCCCTCTCCTCGTTGTCTTCTTATTCTTCTGAGGTAATTAGCTGACTGCAGTTCTAAACTTTTATAGCAATTTTATTTCATATTTTATAACCCCTTTGTTCTATGTGGTATTAGATATTTAAAAAAAAAACTTTTTATGGTGGAATCCTGGCAGAAACATAAAAGCCAAGCTGACAGCATTTAGAAATGGGCAAAGGGAACTTCAAATGCATAAACACAGAACTACTGCAGATATTCACTAGGGCCATGTGCAATAGTGCAAGTGGATAAATTGCTAAAAGCAAGGGACCATAAAGCAATCGTTGACCATTGGTTGGACAGGCAGCAGGTCATTTTGAGTGCAGTCCCCTACAATATTCACAGGGCAATCATGTCCACTATTTTATTCATAACACCCATCATGTCTCATCACAGTCATGTAGACGTCTGTGTTGTCCCTTTAATCCCACACCTGTTGAGACAAGGCTGCAGCGAGCGGAGTGTGAGTGTCTGTAGATGCCCACTCTGCCTGTGTACAGTATCTTATCTACAAAGGCAGGGGTGTTTGTGTGTGCGTGTGTGTGTGCATGTGTGTGTGTGTGTATGTGTGTGTGGTTTGCTTGACTGAGTGTGTGACGCTTAGTGAAAGTGCATGGCAATGCTTCAAATTAAATGTTAAAATATTAAATATTGAAGGGAACCAAAGTCGCCCTCAGCTCCTGCTTTCAAACCAGAATGCAATGAGACCCTGATCACATCACAGGGACACGAGAGACAAAAAGATTCCAGTTCAGATGAGAGGAATGAAGAGACAAGCTGGGGAGAGAGAAGTGAGTAGGGGGAGGAACAGTGGGAGACTTTAGGTGATAGAGGGAACAGAGCAAAAGAGGACAGCAGAGAAGGTAACCGAAGGCCCAAATTCAGTTAGAAAATGAGGCAGAATATAAGAGAATGAGACATATACCACTGGGTAAGTGGAAGCTTTAGTTGGTAGTTTTTCTCTAGGCTCAGTTGAGCCAGTAATGATGGTAACCAGGACAAGTGTTTCAGTTGGGTTTTAAATTAAAAATGGTATGAAAGGCTACATATGAACTCAGTGTCAATCTCTCATCTTCAACGTTTTGACTTTCATTATAATGTTCGGTCTTTGCTTGCTGTCTTCATCCCCTGACATTGTGTCCTGGAGAGAGGATCAGCGCAAGACTCTGTGCTGTTTAAATCAGGTCTGGGTCTTGTATTTAGGTGGAACACCCCAACACGTTAAAACCACGTGCCATTTTGGGAAGTAGCCTGCAAGGATTTCCTTTGAGTACAATTCGAGACCCTCTGACATTCACTATGTGAAATGGAAAAATAGCAACCTAACCATCAGTGGCAGTATACCTACATTGTTTTTAAATATATTAGATGTACAGTACAGTTGTGGTCAAAAGGTCTGAGAATGCCACACGTATTGATCTCCACAAAGTTTGCTGCTTCAGTGTTCTTAGATCGTTTTGTCAGTAGTTACTATAGTATTCTGAAGTATAATTACAAGCATTCCATAAGCAGAGGTGTCAAATAACAAAGTACAAATACTTTGTTGACTTACTTAAGTAGAAATTTTGGGTATCTATACTTTGCTGGAGTAATTATTGTAAAGCAGACTTTTTACTTATACTTCTTACATTTTCACACAATTATCTGTACTTTCTACTCCTTACATTTAAAAAATAGCCTTGTTACTCCTATTTCAGTGCGGCTTGTTATAAATTGCGGCATCCGGAATGAGTGAATTTGATTGTGGTTGTATGAGAAGTATAAACATATACCATTCCAACACCCGATTGGTTTGTACGCAATCCATCGCACCTGCACATGACAAAAATCAAGTCACACTCCAGTAAGAAAATAGCAGACATATCAAGAGAACTATAGGGAGATGTCCCAACCAAGCACAAGTGAGGAGGTTGGTAGCCAGGAAGACCAGCCAAACCTTGTACATCCCTTCCCGTACCTGGAATAATTTTTCAAAATGGTTGGATGCAAAAACACCTCTTTTCGAATGCGCTGCAAGCTCTGCGTGCCCAAGTAACACGAGCAAATGGCTTTAGGGTAGTGCACTTTAGGCCCCTGGCATGGCCTAAACTTATGTCGTTAATGGCATTTTTTCCCCCCTACATTACTTTTACTTTTATACTTTAAGTAGTTTTGAAACCAGTACTTTTACACTTTTACTTGAGTAAAAAGCTTGAGTTCATACTTCAACTTCTACAAATGTATTTTTAAATCCTAATATCTTGAGTAATGAATGTGAATACTTTTGACACATCTGTCCATAAGTGTCAAACACCTTTATTGACAATTACATTAAGGTTATGCAAAGAGTCAATATTTGCAGTGTTGACCCGTCTTTTTCAAGACCTATACAATCTGCCCTGGCATGCTGTTAATTAACTTCTGGGCCATATCCTGACTGATGGCAGCCCATTGTTGCATGATCAATGCTTGACGTTTGTCAGAATTTGTAAGGTTTTATTTGTCTACCCGCCACTTGGTGATCAACCACAAGTTCTCAATGGGATTAAGGTCTGGGGAGTTTCCTGGACATGGACCCAAAATTTAAGTTTTATTTTTCCTTGAGGCAATTAATTATCACTGTTTCCTCATGGCAAGGTACTCCATCATGCTGGAATAGACATTGGTTAACACCAAACTATTCTTGGATGGTTGGGAGAATTTGTTCTCGGAGGTTGTGTTGGTACCATTCTTTATTAATGGCTGTGTTCTTATGCAAAATTGTGAGCGAGCCCACTCCCTTGGCTGAGAAGCAACCGCACACATGAATGTCTCAGGATGCGTTACTGTTGGCATGACACAGGACTGATTTAAGTGCTCACCTTGTCTTCTCCAGATAAGTTGTTTTCCGGATGGCCCAAACAATTGAAAAGGGGATTCATCAGAGAAAATTACTTGTCCAGCCTTGATCTCGTCAACACTCTCACCTGTGTTAACGAGACAATCACTGACATAATTGCAGCTGGTCCTTTTGTGGCAGGGCTGATATGCAGTGAAAGGGTTTTTTGGGGGATTAAGATCATTTTCATGGCAAAGAGGGACTTCATTCATCGCAATTCATCTGATCACTCTTCATGTATGAGTACATGCAAATTGCCATCATCAACACTGAGGCAGCAGACTTTGAAAATTAGTATTTGTTCCATTCTCAAAACTTTTTACCACGACTGTAGAGAATGTAGCAATTACCCATCCATTTTGCTGAATTTGTCTAGAGTGTGTTTACAAATCAATGCAGATAAATGTGATTCATTCACTCAGCAACCCAGGTTTTACTGAGCCCTGTTTGAAATATTGAAATTGTAGCATTGCACAGGATTTTATTTACATATTTGTTTTTACATTCGTCCACAGGCTATAATGACAATACATGAAGGATTATGAGGATTGTATGTTTAATCCCATGCTTTACAAAATTATGTGTTTAATAGCATCAACTGTGCAGCCCTAAATCACATGAAATACGTTCTGAGGGAACTATTTTGTAAAACCGAAATATGTCAAATATGAACGTATGAGAGGGTGCCCAAGTAAAAAAAAATTATATTTAAATTATACTCCAGTATTATACTTCTAGTATACTTATGTTTAACCATAAGTATGTATTTAATATATTTAAGTATATTTGAAGTATACTTTAAAAATATACATACCAAAATAATATATTGGAAGTATATTTAGGATAAATAAAATACATTTCAAGTACATTTAAATATACTTTTTTTTTACTTGGGTGAATTATGTTTGTAGGGAACTAAATTGAAATGTTAAATATATACATATGAAAATTATGACGTAGCATGTAAATAGCGTAGTTTTTGCTAGGGCGGAGGTCGGTGATGGTGGACGGACGTATAAATCCACGACTTGCATGCCAGTGTTCGCGAGTTCAAATCCAGACCGGCACTGTGCATGTTTTGTTCTACATTGCATGCGTCATGCAGACAGACGATTGTCGTTTTTTGTAGTGTTAACCCTAACCTTAATCCTTACCTTAACCTTAGTAACGTCAAATCTAACCTTAACCATTAGTAACCTAATGCCTAACCTTAACCCTTAGTAACCTCATGCATAACCTTAACTGTAAATGTTTCAATATAATTTCTAATGCTATGGAATGTATGGAATGTGTGGAATGTTCTCGCATAAATCCGCTAAACTAAATGTACAGGGGCAACGTAATAGAAGTACAAATATAGCCTAATAACGAAACGTGCAGTTCAAACGTTAAAAAAACTAAATATGTTGGCATAACGTAATTCAGGTTTTCAAAATAGTTTCCTGAGAACATAATTTAGGAGAAATTCTGAGATGTACAGTTGCAACTGTGGGTTAATTATTTATCCATTGTGTATTAAATCGTAGAGATACAGTACACATTCTAAATTGCATGTATCCATGAATTGGTTAAAAAATTCAATTAATTGTCTTGAAAACTTTTGCACATTATAACATGAAATGCATGACATTTTTTCATTCATATAGTCTAACATTTTAGACAATATCTTTCAGACAATTATTTTTCGTACATAGCCAAAACACTGACATATATTATTTACAAACTGAAAATTGAGATGTGTATTATTGGCATAGTATGACATGGAGACAGGTATTATTTAAAAACCCTTCATTAAATAGTATATAAGCCTGTGGAACTCATGTAAATGTGTCTATGTCCAGCTAAGGCATGTGAAAGAGAACAGGCATAGGACAGTTATATTAATGCACATGAATGTTCCAAATAGTATTAGCTAGAAGCCATACTTCCAGTTTTCTGATTTGGCCTTCTGGTTCATATGTTACTAATCCAGGCATTTCTCAAGGAAAAGCCCTTTCAAATTATCAAAACAGCAGTTACTCTATATCATCAAAACAACCCAGCAGTTGTCAGGATGTTGTTGCTATACGTCTTGTTTCAGATGTCCTATTAAATGACTAAACCTCCATCATATGGCTCAACATTGCATAAATTGGCAACTTACACCATATACTTAATACACCAAATACACAGATGTGATATCGCAGTTCTTGCAGTTATGGCCAGTTATGGCATTTTCTTTGGAGATTGCTTTGCGTATGTGGATGTAGCCCTTATCTGTGGACTCTGATAGAGATCTGTGTAGCTGAAGGTTTGGACACAATCTGTGGGCAGATATAGAAGCAATCTAAGAGTTAAGTGATTGTTGAAAAGTATCACATCCCCATCTCTGAGTAATTGCTTGTTGGTGTCACTCAACAGATTGTGATAGGTGCTGGAAAGGGGGAGAGTGAGGGAGAAATGAACGAGGGAAATAGATGAAAACCACCTGCCTCATGTCACAGCTACTGCAGAGTGAAATAAAGAATACATCCATTGTAGACCTGTTGCTGTGGGTCTGCATGTGTGTACAGGCAAAAGTGAGTTGATCGCTCAATCCAAGTGTGATTGGCAGGGAGTATAATCTGGCCTCAGGCCATGGCATCAGATAAGATTCCCCTCTTCTATGACATGATGGACAGAAGGAAGAAGCGATGGAGGTAAAGCAAGATAAAGACACTGAAGGACAATTCCCATCATATTCCCATCAATGACCTTAACATACTTTTGGGATTGCTTTGTCTGGCCATGTCTGTCCTTCCATGTCTGTCTGTCTGTCTTTATGTTGATGTTTTTCTTTTTCCCTCCATTCTTTTAATCTCACCAAAAAAAGTATAGTCAGTTTTATAGTCAATTTTTTTCCCTTTCCAAAACATCAATGTTGATCAGTGTGCCTGTGGAAGAACAATATTCAAAAACATTTGCAGCTGGAAAACATTAATATGAGGAAAAATAAGTTGTTTTGATTTTAGTGGTGAAATATTAATGTGATTAATATTCTATGAAGGTTCTCAAATTTTAATTGAGCATGCATTTATTTATTTGTGTTCATCACAGAGTCAGCGTTTGAGAACTCAAATCTCATCAATCTACATACTCACAGCAAAATGACCAAAATACATTATGGAACATGTCAGCTGTTAATTATTCACATTTTAACCAGGATCAATTAATTCACATTAGTTTATACCTATTGCTAAGAGCACATGCTTTGTGTGTGTCAATAAGTTTTCTTTAGGTCAATGGTTAATTATACAGAATGCATCACATGTGCCTTGTATTCATGATAAAGTTTAATTATGGATTAAAAACCTGATTATTGTGTACAGTTGCAATCAAAACTAGAGGCCTGCATTTATGAGAAACTGCTATTTGATGCATGAGAAACAAAAATGATCTGGTCTGATAAAACAAAGATTTAACTATATGCCCTGAATGGCAAGCATCATGTCTGGAGGAAACTATGCACTGCTCATCACCTGGCCAATACCAGCCTTACAGTGAAGCATGGTGGTGGCAGCATCACGTTGTGGGCATGTTTTTCAGCAGCAGTAACTGAGAGACTAGTCAGGATTGAAGGAAAGATGAAAGCAGCAAAGTACAGAGACATCCTTGCGGAAAACCTGCTCCGGAGCAGTCTGGACCTCAGACTGGGGCGAAGGTTCGTCTTCCAACAGGACAACAACCCTAAACACAGAGCTAAGATAACAAAGGAGTGGCTGCAGGACAACTCTGTGAATGTCCTTGAGTGGCCCAGCTAGAGTCTAGACTTTAATCTGCTTTAACATCTCTGGAGAGATCTGAAAATGGCTGTGCACTAATGCTCCCCATCCAACCTGATGGAGCTTGAGAGGTCCTGCAAAGAAGAATGGGAGAAACTGCCCAAGAATAAGTGTGCCAATAGACACTCAAAAAGACTTGAGGCTGTAATTGCTGCCAAATGTGCTGCCAAAACAAAGTATTGGGCAGAGGCTGTGAGTACTTATGTACATTATGTTCATTTGTTATTTTTTATAAATTAGATTTATTGCTAAGATTTCAAACACACTTCTTTCACATTGTAATTATGGGGTATTGTTTGTAGAATTTAGAGGTAAATAATGAATTTAATCAATTTTGGAATAAGTGTGTAACATAAAAGAACTTGGAAAAAGTGATGCACTGTGAATTTTTCCAGATGCACTTTAAATAAACTGCTCTTCTACGAGCATAAACTGAAACCGAAATGAAGTCTTTACTTTGTACACAGCCTGCGATGAGTTCCCAAATTGGGCTTTTAATATAAGACAACAGCTGTATTTTAATTCTGTGGTATAAATTCTAATGTAAAATGTGTCCTATGGAAGTACTAGTAAACTATAGATGAAAATTTACTTCTCTTCCTACACTATACAAACTATGAAAATGGTGTCTGTGCCTACTACACAACCTTAGAAAGAGCTTAAACAAAATAAATTGTAGCCTATGAAGTTGCAGGAATATATCCTACCCTACCTGGCAAAGCTTTGAGGGGGAATATCTCAGAATATCAGTTACAGTTATATCAACAGTTAAAGCATCATACAAGTCCCATTGTTCCTCCAATTACAGTGCTATGCCATTGGAAAGCTCTGAATCTGTACTTTAATAAAATGTAAAAAATAAAAATGACAATTGCTCATGAGGAATGGGCTAAGATTTCTCAGGCATGATGCCAGAGGCTGGCTCTGCATCTCGCTTGCAGCAGGTCATGACAGCAAAAGGGTGCTTTACTGAGTACTAAAGATGCTTGTCATGAAGGGGTTAACTAATTTTGAGACTGGCAAAAGCATTATCAGTTGCATTTTCAGTTGAATTTGGGGAAACCTTTGATGAAGAATTTGTGGTGTTGAGCTATTTCAATTTATTTTGTTTGAATTGTTCATTGCAAACAGCTGAAAGTCTGTACATTTTGACACCAACCCAATTTGCAATGGTGGTTGAATAATTTTGATTGCAACCTCTATAGGTATGCAGTCGTGTAAGCACATTTCTGTTAGTGGTTAGTCTATCTCTAACAACAGAGGAATTATCAGTAGGAAAGTGTTTTATAATGCTCTCTCATTACAATGTTACTGTTGGTGTTGAAATGGTCTCCTGGTCTCTCCAACACCCTGTCACACATCCTTTGCTGCTCTGCTACTGACACTTGACAACTGAAGGGGGTGAGATATAGACAGAGAAGGGGAGATAAAAGAAAGTCCATCTTTTGCATTTGCAACTCTTCTGTCACTGTAGTTTTAATGATGACAATGATACAAACATATACTGGGGTTGACAATCATTTCAGCAACCTACACAAGATTCTCCATGGACACTGGGTGAAATACACACATCTTAGCCTAATGTTAGGTACATTTTACTAGTGTCAATGTGGAGACTGGTTTCCATGACATTTCATTAACTTCTGTACCACATAGTGAGGTGAAAGTACTGCCCAGAAATCTGATTGTGTGCCTACTGCCAAGCCATGTCACAATGCTGAAAAGAAAATTGAATTGTAGGCCCGATGAAGACATATGAAATATTGTTAACAAGTGTGAATAGACACATTCATAAAAACATTTGTCTGTGGTAGTACATAACTCTTCAACATGTACATGTGTAAATGTAAAGGCCGATTAGGGGAAGTGTGCATATAGCAGAGAACATCAAAGCAGAAAGACGAACATTGAGAAAAGGAGAATGGAGGAGGGGAGGAAGAGGGAGGTACAGTAACAGACAATCATAATAGATACACTCACCGGCCATTTCATTAGGTAAACCTGTTCAACTGCTCGTTAACACAAATATCTAATCAGGCAGAAATCATGGCAGAAAGTAATGGTCAAGATTATATGCTGGAGTTCAAACCATGTATCAGAATAGGGAAGTAAGGTGATTTTAGTGACTTGTTGGTGCCAGATGGACTGGTTTGAGTTATTCAGCAAGGGTTGATCTACTGGGATTTTCCTGCACAACCATCTCTAGGGTCATAAAAACTGAAAATATCACATTAGCGGCCGTTCTCTGGACAAAAATGCCTTATTGATGGCAGAGGTAGTTCTTGGCACAATTTGGGCCCCTTAGTACAAATTGAGCATAATTTGTATGCCACAGCCAACCTGAGTATTGTTGCTGACCATGTCTTTCCCATTTTGACCACAGTGTACCCATCTTCTAATTGCTACTCGCAGCAGGATAACACGCCATGTCACAAAGCTGATATAATTTCTGAGGAATGTTTCCAGCACCCTGTTGATACTATTCCACAAAGCATTAAAAAAGTTCTGAAGGCAAAAAGGAGTCAACCCGATAAAAGCATGGTTTACCTAAAGTGGCTGATGAGTGTATGTCCTCTTATTTCCATTGAAACCATGGAATGAAGAGATCAAGAAAGGCATTGGCTGCAGTTCCATCTTTCCTTGAACCCCTCGAAGAATAAGTATTTTTCCCGTTATCGATCCAGAAACCTCTGAGAATTCGTGGAACATGTAAGTATTTATTCTATATACTGTATATTCTTATGTTTTGATATGGCCTTTCTCTTTGCTTAGGTATAAGCAACTTTTTCTGAATATCTCTCTCCCTTTGTAGTTTCTTGCTTTAAATACAGTTCTGATTCGATCCACCTGATTTGGGCAAAATCATCCAGTTACAATCTCAACTTCCTATATTTTATTTGTACAACATAATTTCATTAATTACATATCTATATGTTGTTTGATATGATGCCAATTTACACAGTGCTGGACAATACAACACCTACTCTGTATATTGGGGGTGGAAGACTTAGTAAATGCTACCTACCTTCACCCCTTGAGACTGAAAAGATGCACCAGCTGATGCACACAAAAACAATGTCAGACTATTCCGACTTGTGCCATGCATCAACTGTAGAGATCATCTCCTCTTTCACCACCAAGATTGAGTCTGCATCTGCCCATTGCAGAGGTCAACTGGATTGCTTTGTACAGAAAAGGAGACGTTAAATGTGTGTGTCACCTACATTCATTTGAGGTTTTACATCAAAGGTTGCAGGAAGGAAGATTGCTGATCAATGGTAGCTATTGACAATATGCATTGAATTCCAATGAAATTGGAAACAATGTAATGGAATGGTCTTTTCTTGCCTTTGATTATTTACATGCACAGTATGTCACAGGGGGTTTGCCCAAATATCGATGAAAGACATGTCTTCAACTTCCACAGTGACTTATTATTATATTATTTAGCCCATGCAGACCTAAAAAAATAAATTAATATGTAGACTTGCATAGCCTTATTTCAAATCTACTCAGCAGAAGCCTGTCTCAATGGTAACATTGGGGACAGTGTAATAGGCGTCTAGTGGAGTTAAGAGCTTGAAGCATCAGTAGTAACCTTTAGGTGGTGTAACAGGTTCGTAGTCAGAGAAAAGGCAGAAGGAACGGTTTAGCCGGCAGTGGCAGAGTTTTTACTCAAATACTCTTAGCGTAACAGAAGTACACAGTCAATACTTGCATAAACAAAGAAAACAAATTCTCGCAACTTCAAACAGGTGGGTGCAGTTCAACAAAATTATTAGTCGCCGCTGTTCTCCGATCTCACTCTGGGAAGCGGAGATTTATTCCCTGTGGTTTTTATCTCCCCCTTGTCCCGGGATATCCTAACGGTTTGTCCTCGCCGGTATCTGAGGTCACAGGAGAGAAGGATTCCGGGACATAAGAGAAAACTAACACAGAAATCAGCGTGTTAGGTTTCGTCATACAGCTCACCTCTTAATTGCGCTCCTCTTTGCTTTATAGGGAGCTTTATCAGGGTTGAGGGCTGTCAGCTGTGAACCTGGGTGTGTCTCAGACCATTACTCCTCCTGACTGCCTGTCGCTCCATGCTCCTTTCTTCGGTCGCTGTCCACTGTCTCCAGTGCTGAACTCCTTTGGGCCCGGTTGACTTCCTCAGGGGAGTTGTCCATGGTCTTGAAGCGCTATGTGGCAGTCTTGAAAGGGGGCACCGAGTCCGGCCCACCCCTGCCACAGTGGTATTTTAATGTTTCCCTTAAACCAGCTAAGTTGCACAACAATATAATGGTGACAGTAATGTCCAAAACAACATATGATTTCACTTAAAACAGTTGAACTATAATAATATAAGGAAAATGTGTGAAAGCCCGGCAGACTTGCATGGACATTTGTATAGTGCCACTAGTGGCCACCAAAAAACAATGAAAAGTAGACATATGTCCCTCTTTGTCTCCACTTATTGCCACATCAGCTAAACAACCTCACCATCATCACATTTGTAAGTGGCCAAACCCCTTCCTGTCTTGACCATTCTAACATTTGTACATTACACTATATATTCAAAGGTTTGCAGGTTATTGTCACAGTTTCAGAATAACTCAATTGTTGTTATTATTTATTATAATAACTGCTAAATCTAGGAAATACCAAACATTACACATTATGTCTAAGACCAATTACTAATAGAACCTGGTGTTGTCAACAACTGGTCCGATGACCCACTATGTCCAGGCCTTACTCAATCACTAATGGATATCAAGTGGACTGAATACCTACTTTAACTGCTGTTGAGACATTGCTCAATCAAGTGAGATGTGTAGGTTTATCAATTGTCTCTGATTTACCTTATCATAATCTGAGATCAAAGGTCAGATTGTAACTCTAGTAGTCAGCCCTTCATTTCACAATAATGACCAATAGAGGTCCGACTTCAATCACCCCTCTACCAATCATTCTATTCCCTGTTCCCGACATGAGAAAACACTTCACCTCTAAAAATGGCAATTTTATAAATGTTGCACTAATTCACATGTCCAATTAATATGTATAATATCTGCATATACTCATAAACTACTGCACAGGACATTATTATCATCCATACTTGTTTAGAAAGAGAATGGTGCATGCAACACCAGGGTTTTGGGTTCATTTTGTATGGCAAGCCAATATAAAACCAAATACTCTGCTAGGTTGCTCTGAACAAGAGCATCTGCTAAGTGAGTTAAATGAAGATATATGGCAGATTAACACAGAAGTGAGGGATGTCAATAGGGGTGAAAGTATATTATGTCTTAGGTGTTCACTGCTGTATGTGCTGGTCTCCACCTCGGCCACTCAATTCCTGCCTTGAACATTTTTTATTACTCTCGTCAAACAACAAAGGATTAGGGCATATAGACCACTTCAAGTGATTTCTCTCATTTTCCTTATGCTGACATGTGGTAGTTGCTTGTAGTTTTATTGCCATTTTGTTTGAATTGTTCCGATAAAACCATGTTGTACTCAAACTACTTATTCTTCAAGGAGACCATATGTTTACTTCCCCTCTGGGAAACGTTGCAGGCATGTAACACTCTTTGCAATTGTGACGTTGAAAACAATTCTTGAAGGGTATAGATACAGGTTTTAGGATAGAGCCATTGTGATTTCAATATTCTATAATTCTTCATAATCAACATTTTTTTCAGCCATGAAACCCGAAGCATGAATAACTTTTAACTCAAGTGTATTTCTTGAATAAGTGACTTAAACTAGCGCTTAAATGATGTAGTAATTCACTTGAATGAAAAGTTACTGTTTTGATATTCTTTAACTAGGTAGATTCTACATTAAGTCTTTGGTCAAATGACCCAACTCACTATGAATGTAACTCACTGCACTAAATTGCTTTGGATTAGAGTAGCTGGTAAGTGACATGTTAAATGTGTTTTAGAATGATACTTTATACCCTCAAAAAATGTTGCCTGTTGCCTTGTAACATTATATTGAGAATAACTGTATTTGCAAAAGATATAGCCCTGATTTTAGTAGTAGAAAGCAAAGTGGTTCTGGCAGTAGTAAAAGTGGTGGTAGAAGGTTGAGAAAGAGTAATTGCAGGCAATACAGTCAACCACACATCACACAGAGAAATATAGCCTAATTGCTAGTCTTGCTTCTTTTTATGTTCCTTGCTGTGTGTTTGTGTGTGTGTGTGTGTGTGTGTTTGTGTGCGTGTGTGCTCTAGTGACTGTGCTCTCTGCTTTGAAATTAGCCACTGAGACCATTCTTGAGCATGCTTCTCTTGTACTACCATAACCCCATAGCTACAAATGATTAGTGTAATGATCTCTTTTTATTCTATGGCCAATTTAACATTTGTATGGGAGCCAGGGCAGGATCAAATAGACCAGCAACAGCTCAGACTCAGAATAGATCCATAATAAAAAGCAGTCCCTTTCACCAAAACTAGAAGGCAATAATAAATGTACATATTTTTTAAGTATAGTCACTTTTTTCTAGAATTGCTGTTTGGCATTGAGAATATATAGTTTTACTTGTATTGTATTGTGTGTGCATGTGTATGTATAAGTGTTTGTGTGTGTCTGTAATCAGGGCCTCTAGGGGTGATTCAGCAAAGCAGGAGTGTACTACTCTAGTAGAACCAGTACCTGGGGCGGGTCTCTCTGTGTGCCAGCTCAATATTTCCTTACAACAGAAATTGAATTACACCAGTAGATTGGATAACGCTGGATGAAAGGGGAAATGCTGCTCGTCCATTAAACGTGACAGCGATATTATCTACCTCTTACTTCCCCCCACTCTCTATCCCTCTCTTTTCTCTCTCAGGTAATTCATGATGTGATTTTCAATTTCAACAACGTTTTCACCGAATACAAAAAAAACAATTATAAAAAATGCTTAATGTTGTCCATTTCAAGAATTGTTATCAAGGCTAAACTCATTTAAAGTAATACCCAGAAACATTTTCAAGAGACTGGGTTTCTGAATGATTGTATACGGTAATAACTGGTCAGTCATTTGTGAAGTGTAATAAAGCAACTAAACTTAATAAGCATACACATGAAAGTCAATTATCAATCATTTGAATGAGAAAGAAGAGGGACATACTTGAAACAACCTTTAAACTGACATTAAATTTGAGATAAAACATTATTGGAAATATGGGTAAAGTAGTGGGATAGAGTCCTACTCCTAAGGCAGGTGGGAAGGATTAGAACCCATGCCCAGTCTGTCATGAATATCTACTGGAGTCAGCACCATGGACCCCTACACCACTTTAGGCAACAAAGCTGAATATATGAGCTCTGATTCCAGTGAGGAACACAATTGCTAAGTGAAGCTGCCCACTAATTAACAGCACTCCCGAAAGGTTCCTGCAGTATGTGTGTGAGAGTCTAACCTAGCTCAATGACACCTACCATGTATTATTCATCACTGTGTGAAAAGAAAGACCAGCAGAGAATGTGAACGAAAGAAACACCGAAAGACAGAGCCGAGAGGAAAAAGAGAAGAGTCGTAAATCACAGATTTAATGTGCCGGACTCGGAGAAGCTGTATAGGCAAAGTTAAAGAAAGGCGGGAGTGGGAGAGAGAGTGTTGAACCATGAAGAGGGGGGATTGGTTAGGCAGAGTGGGAAGAGAATGGTAAGGACAGAAGAGGTGCAGAGGCCACAGCACTTTCCTTCTGTGCAAATAACTGTCTGTGAAGGTGTAATGTGTACACACAGACACATTCAGCCTATTATCAGGTGGTTCCTCCCAATAGCCCTGCCCAGTGGGGGACAGACAAACAAACACTTAACCTTTTCTGCAGTACAGTGCTGATGGGCTCAGCGTTATTGTTACACGTTTGGGTAAAGGTCGACTCAGTTATGATGTATGGGAGGAGGGGAGTTGGAGTGTGTGGTTGGGGGGGCATTGGACAATGAAAATGCAGTAGGGCCTAAGATGTTTATCTATTTATGTTATATTAGTGTCAAAAGTGTAAACCATGATAACAGGCATGGAAATAAACCCTAGTTTATTCTTGCATATTATACTTTAACAAATATCCTGTGAATTTTCATGTATTTCATATTTGCGCAATGCATTCATGTCTTTAATTAAAATAACAATAAACATTGTAAGCGAAGTGTACACATGTACTGTAACTGAAAATGGATGTCCCCACAAAATAGTAAAACCTGACAGCATTTTCTCTCACAAGAATGAAGATGTATACAACAATACTACAGACATCAATTCACACTTGTTTGTCTGTGCATTAGTTGGGGTTACTTTTAGCATTACTGGAAATGGTTAAGGTTTATTCAAATTAAAGTTAGGGTCAGATTTAGGGCAAGAGAATAGGA